>WYDI02012113.1:0-10421 GCA_009867235.2 Psittacus erithacus
CCAACACCCCCAAGTCCTTCTCTGCAGGGCTGCTCTGAATCTCTTCTCTGCCCAACCTGGAGCTGTGCCTGGGGTTGTTCTGACCCAGGTGTAGGACCTTGCACTTGGCATGGTTAAACTTCAAAGGTTGGCATCAGCCCACCTCACAAGTGTATCAAGGTCCCTCTGGATGGCATTCCTTCCCTCCAGCGCATCAACCGAACCACACAGCTTGGTGTCATTGACAAACTTGCTGAGGGCACACTCAATCCCACTGTCCATGTCAGCGGCAGAGATGTTGAACAGGACCAGTTATGAGGAGTCCTGTATGTTGGTGGGTGTGTGTAGAAAACAGAGAAGTGATTTCTTAAGCTACAAATGTACAAAAGTGGGAGCCTAATCCTTCAGCCAATCTATCATTGAAATTTCTCCTCCATTGAGCTGGAGTTGACTTAAGCATTGCTGGTGGCCTTGTTTTATAACTATGTGTATGCATATATATATAAAGGAAAGTACATATATAGGCATGCACATACACAAACACACAGTGGAGTGGTGTCCATCCAGAGATACACTTTCAGGGTATAAATAATGTCTGCCTCATTTCCCTCATTGCCCAGGCTTTGTTAAGGCAGGTGGTCACTGCAATGCCCACCACACTAATCAGCTTGGCCTTCTAACCGCTGAAAGGGAGAAAATTACTTTGCAGATCAGATGAAATGCTTCTGCTGCTTCAGTATCATGCAATGATATTTATAGAACCATAGAATGGTTTGAGTTGGAAAGGACCTTAAGCTCATCCAGTTCCAATCACTGCCATGCTCAGGGACACCTTCCACTAAAGCAGGTTGCTCCAAGCCCCTGTGTCCAACCTCTCCTTGAACACTGTCAGGGATGGGGCAACCACATTATTATATATTTATTATTAGGAAAGAAAACTTTTTTAGCACATTTCAAGAATTAAGCCTTGATACATTTATTGACCGCACCTAGGGTTATTGCCAATAGCAGCACTGACCTGAGACTATACAGCACTCTGCACTCCTCTTGCACGGCAATACGTCTTCACCAGTGGAATATTACACTGGATTTTAAACTAGTTGATGACCCTCCTTAAAGCTGCCTTAGAACAGCTTGAAAGCTTAACACAGAGATGGAGAATTACAAAACTCTACAGGCTCCAGAAATAAAGTCAGTCAGTTCTTTACTCCCACTCATGGAGACTGGTTAATTCTCAAGCGTAAACAATTTTTTCATTATATTTATTACTTATGCTGATGTGTGAAACTCTGGTTAATGCTATGGCATGTCACACATATATGTTTACTACCCTGTGGTCTGTGTTTCTGCCAGTCACATGGGTGCTATGGAGGAGAGACGGGTTGTAACAGGCAAAATTAAAACAAGTGTACCCATAGGTGGATAACAAAACCACTTATGCTCTATTATTCTTGTCACCAGAACAAGGGAATCACTCCTGTGCATGTTCCTGATAAACAAATCAGAAAGCAGAGATGAAAATTTGAGCTTTCCTATTAAAAATAAAATCTCTGCTTACAGATTCCTCTTCCAAGTTCAAGCCATTGCTCAAGAGCTCTGCACAGTGGATGCTGCCTATGTCCTCACAAGAAGAATTAAATCCAAATTAAAATAAGGAGGGAAAAGAAACTATACCTTGGTCAGATTAAGGAGGGGTTATTTTCTTAGACATTGTTCTGTATTGTCCTCTACTGCCCCATGTCACAGTTCAAGTCGTCATACCAGGCTGCTGCACTGGATCATTGCTCAAGGGCACTCATACTTGGAGAGAAGACACGAGATCACAGTGAGCCATGCCCATTGTCAGAGGGTTGTGCAGACAAGCAAGCAACAAGACCACCAGTGGTGGTGTGCTGCCTACTACTTTGATGCTTTTGCAGGTGCCTAGTTGTGAATCTTTTCTTCTTGCTGTTTGAGACCAACCTCCCAGCAATTCATCTTGCCTCCCTGAAGCCCAAATGTGGATTTAGTAGAATTCTACCCTATGAAGGATCATTCAGGAGCTCAGAACTGTAGCAGCAGGGGACCTTTTGCAGCAGGGGACCTTTTGCAGCAGGGGATCATTGAACACTTGACTTAAATGCAAACTTAAGAAAGTTGCTTTGAATACCAAATTTCTTCTCACCGCCTCACCAAATGCCTGGTGGTGTTACTCCCAGTGGAGAGCTTTCCAGAACAGCTTCACTCATCTGATTTTTGCTACCTTTACATTTCAACTGTGACCAAAGTGACTACAGATCAATACGACAGAGAGTATTTATATTCTGACATGATGTGAAGGCAAGCAGACTGGCAGAACTTAAATGTTCTTGAGACTTTGTCCTCAATAAACACCACTGCAAAATGCTCCAACGCTGCTTTCCACCGCAAGCTTTAGAAGGTGCTCAGGTTGAATGTAAATAATTATCAGTTCTCAGAGGCACATCCAGGCACTAGAGATGCCAAGAGCTTGTGTGTTTATCTTCAGATCTATTGGGAAATTTCCCAAGAGCATGAGCTCTCAGACGTAGTCAAAACATCCAGTGATAACTGTCTCCAGAACATTCAGCAGCTCTTTGACTGACATATTTCTCATCAACAAGTTGGCTTTGTTTACACGTCTCCAAGAAGTACATCAGCAACTATGGAAAAAAAATACAACAGACTTTTCTGTTCTTAGACCTTCTTCTCCTGGCAAGATGGGTTTTATTTCAGGAAGTGTTACTAGCCCAGATTTGCTAGCATTAACCAGCAGGCTATGCCGAAATGGCCATGCAGAACAGCTTGCAAATACTCCTTGAGGAGTTTTCCAGCAGCTCTGATCTGAAGCAGGATCAGCAGAAGGCAAAGGAAGCTGCCTTTTGGGCTTGTTTTTTCCCTTCAGCCCACCTATGCTTTCTGGATTGAGCATGTTTTGCCTCTTTTGTCAATCCCACTTTTCAGGAAAATCCCACAAAACACATGCACAAATCCCAGTACACCCCTAGAGCTGACAGACCCTATTTTACTTTGCTTGATTGCATACAATTGTTTCTTATCAGATGGCCCAAACCTAACAAATCTTCCTCCTTCCTCTCTTGCCAATTCTACAATCCTGCCAGAGATTGACCAGGCTTTACTTCCAATATGCTGCTGAGACAACTCATCACCAGCTCCATCCTAGTTTACCCATACCCAAAATATCTGTAACATTAACTTACTCACAGGGTTGCTGCAGAACTTAGTTTATATACGGAAACACTAAAGTATTTTAATAGGTCACCTCACAGGCCTTCATCTGCTCTCTTCCATAATAGCATCTAAATAAGCATATGCCAACCTGCTAGAGGAAAGAATTCTGTGGTTCTTTTCTTGCCATATTAATCCATGCAGTGAGACCAAAACCAGACTAAGGAGAGTAGTGGGTATTGCCATGAATTCTAACTCAGTCCCAGTTTCCAGTGAGGTGAACTACCTCCTGTTTACCACCTCCCTCGGACTCAGTTCTGCCAGGGTCACAGCTTAAAACATACACAAAAGAAGGTATGAGGATTGGACATGCACAAGAAGAAACAGCTGTGGAAGTTCCAACAGAGCAGATGGCTACACACAGAAGATTAGAACATTATTTTGGGGTGGAAATATTGAAAGCTGAGGGTGGAAACCACAGGGAATGTAAAATAAGCCCGCTTACTCTCACCTCCATTTCAGCCTGAAGGTAGTAGGTGAGCAGATGCCTTCTGCTGGCATGACAGCTCCTCAGGGAAGGTGGAACCTGCTCAGCTGGGGCAGCTGAAAATGCCCTAGAAGAACTTCTAGAAACCACAACATCAAAGAAACTCTTACTGAGGGATGGGGCGAGGTAACTTCACCAGTCTTACCTACTCCTCAGTCTGCAAGCACACAGTACCATTTTGACCCCCACACAATATGGATTTCCAAGTGCTGCAGATCCCCCTGGTGAGAAACTATGAATGTGATAACTTCCACCCCAGAGAAAGGAAGCACTTCTTTTTCAACCCAGATTCCTGAGAGTTGTCAATCTAACAATGAGAGCACCAAAAGCTGCTTTGTCAATTATCTCCATTGCCCTTGGCCAGCTCTGGGTGGATAAGACACACAGCCCGAGCAACCTGCTTGCTCCAGCAAAGCCACCTGCTGTCCCTCAAAATAAATCAGTAAAACCTCAGAGTTAATAACCAGGAAATGCTATAGGAAAGTCTCCCATATTATCCAGCAATTTGGAAGATTTCTGTTTTCAAACCCACAGCTAGTGAGAGTTCTTGAAAACAACAAAAAAGAGCTGTTTTGGAACAGAAAGAAGGCCAAGCTATTTCAGTCATCATTTTATTACTGACTCACAAGGGAAATCATTGAATCTATCAGTGGTTCATGCAATTCTGTTGCCAGCTTCTCAGAAAGGAAATGTCATGTTATAGCAACTTGTTTTTCTATTGCAGCAATTAAAGTACATAGGAGGCCACAACAAAATCAATACAAAACTAGTAAATCCGTAATGAATGACAGCAAAATACTGATCTTCTTTCCTAAAGAAACAGCTGTCTAAATGCCACCACAGGGCTAGGCAGTAGAAGGCTTTTCTGGCTTATTTTTTGAAGGGTGTGCCATTCTTTATCTCTTATTTATGTAGAGATCACCAAATGGCCTCATGCTTCTTGCTTATTGTGTTTGAGTTTCCTCTGAGGAAATTACGTGTAAGTGTGAGTTTTCAAGGCTTGAGCTATCCCTGTGGGGAGTGCAATTTATGCTCCATGAGGCACGTGCCTGGGTTGCTGCTGGTGAGACTCCTGCAGAGGCTCACCAGGGAGCCAGCAAGGCAATATACAGATTGCTCTGGGGCTATCTGTATGAAGGAGGCCTCATGCTTTTGCTGCAGTCTTTGGGATCCCACAATCCATGGTTTATGTCAGGATGATACCCACTTCTTTCAGCTCATCTGTCTGAGAGGATTGGCAAGTGAGCTGCGATCAGTGCTCCAGAAACAGGTATCAGCTTCTGAACTCACAGCAAGAATACAGCAAGCTTTAAAGCACAAAGATGTTTTCAGCCATGGAGAGCTCCTTCTGCATAAGACTTTTTTGTATCTTACCACCGTGCTGAAGGTTTAGAAGGCCACACTTCTTCAGCCTTCTCCATGGGGGATGTCTCTGTGGTATCTGTCCTCTCTGAGCCACCCTTGAATGGTCCTATTTTTGCCATCTGCAGTTTGTACTTCTGTATCCAGAGGAATCTTCACAGCTAATTGTGCACATATGATTTTTCCCCTTTCCATGGTATTTATAAGTAATTTACTTAGGTAGATTCCAGCTGTTGCCTCTGACAGCTTCCTGTCTGACTTGTGAAGCAATATACAGTATGAGATGCAGTAAGCCAGTACAGCATGATCTCTGTACCCAGGTCACATCTAGTGCTTATAAATAATTGCAGATCAGCTCCACAGCCTTCACAAATGCAACCTCATCTGCTCTTGGGTTTTTTCTTACTTTTTTATTAATTTTAATTGCCACCTGCTCTTCCATCTGAACTGTGGCCAAATGCCTTTTAAAGCAGAACCAGCTAATGCTTTTGATTGTAACAGGACCTTTACTTATGCACTGCATGTTACTACATTTGTGTCTGGTGGGGGGTTTTGTTTGGACTTTATCAACAAAGTTGTTTTCTAGTGCTGGAATGGCTTGATCTGCTGAGCTGAACTCTCACTGCGTCTGTCACATGCTTATCTTATTTCAGCAGTGAAAAATCAATAGGAATTGATTTAAGAACGTCCAATCTTATCAATATCGAGTAGGGTGCTGGGACAAATGCTGAGATGATGGTATAACATTTAACAAGGCATGCATCCAAGTATGACAACCTTGTTTAAAAAGGATGGTTGGACTCCAAGGTGTTAAACATGTTTGTTCCTCTCTATGCCCTTGGCTTTCAGATGCTGCCAATTTCCATAGCAGCTCTCTCAGCTAAAAGCAGAATGCAAGCACAGTCTGTAGTCCTAGCAGAAGATAACGTAGGGAAGAAAGTGTTGCATTTAGAAGCATAAATGCTGCCAGCAAATGCTATTTCAGCAATTACCTATGTTTAGTAATTATGCTAATGTTGATTCTCAAAAGGCTGTTATTTGCTCAGCATGTTCTTCGTACTTTATGTCTTTACCTGCCTAACCCTTTATTTTCACTATAGCTATTACTGGTTGTTTGTCAAGTTAAGTGATGTTTGCAGCACCAAGTGTTGTCAAGGTACTGTTGCTTTAGCTGAATTCCTGTTTTTCCAACACTGGCTGCTGTGATTTTCTGCTCATTGCTACAACACAGCTTTGGGGATTGTATTTCACTGCTTACAGGAGACCTTGGGTGCTGCAGGTGTTATTGGTACCTTGGGCTGTGGGATGAATGAGCAGCTCCTGGGGCCTATAAGAACACATTTGATGAAGTGTGATGAGCATCAATTTGTAGCTGTTGGACCAATAGACGCGGGGAACCTGTGTGCTGCTGTATTTCTGGATCATCACTCCACCTTGAGCCAGTGGCTAGCAGACAGCAACAGAGAATTAACCGTGGAAAGACCCACAGCACACACTCCCATTCATATGACCACAGGAAAGTTTAAGTGACAGAAATACCATACCTGGAGCAACCTGACCAGTTAGATTTGAGGAGATGCCTAGGGAGATGCTTGCACATTTAGATGTATAACTGATTGATAGCCGACATCCTATAGAGGAGTATCTGTGTGTGTACATACGTATACGTGTGTGTATATGTCTTGTATGTGCATATGCAGAGGAAAGTACTCAGTTACCTGTAGGTGCAAAGCAAAATTGCACAAGGGCCAGGGCACTTTAAAGTGGATGAGGCCCAATGGACCATAATGGGCTAGCATCAAAGGCCATACATACCATCAAAGGCCATAGCCTCAGGAACATACATACTTGTATCTGTTGGCCTCAGCAAGTTGTTCCCCCAGAAGATGCAGTGACAGAAGAGAAACACGCACTATGCATGGAACACAGACACTGAGAAGCACTGATCTGGGGGAGGAAAATGGAAAAGCCCAACTCCAGAAAGACATTGTGCATGCACAAGGTTGGCAAACAGCACTGTGTGCATCTGAGCCTAAAACCATGATGAGTTTATCAGTGCTTAGTGGTCCCTAATGAGAAGGCTGTGCTGCTTCCAGGTCCCAGCCAGGCTTCCAGCACAGTTCTGCACAGTGTTATACTGCTGCCTCCTCGCCTTCTCTTCACACTCTCAGCAGATACCTGCTGTCCAAAATCTTTACAGCAATCCCCATTTTTGGCCCAGGCTACAACCCATTTCTAGAGAATTCCCACAAAGGATTTATGATTTAACACGTTAGAGATGTTTCAGTAAGTACTCTGCCAACAGCAGCCTACACTGAAGGAGAAAAGAGCTATATGGAATGGAGATGAGCCTGCCAGCCTCAGCATTAGACACTGACACCAAGTATATTTAATTTACCAGTATTGACATGGCTTTTGAGGGCTTGACTTCACATTGTAGCCTCTCCATAACATCCAGTTGCCTCAAACACGTGGTGCTGCATTGTACACATGAATAAACTAATTTGCTCTACATTCAGCATCAAGTAACAGTAGTACATTCCTTGAACTGTGTGGGCTACAACTTTCTTTCTTCATTGATTTATTGATTTCTTTTTTCCTTGTAATTTTCCACCATGTTCCTGCAGTTTGAGGAACAGATCAGGAGCCCTTTTGTGGTTAGTTTAGTATCCACTAGATTTTTATCAATTTATCTGTAAATTAATTGTTACAACATTTTTAGAAGGAAGAAATTACACCTGATTCTCAACAGCCTTTATGGAGCGAAATCAAACCTACAAAGAGGAGCAATACTCCCTCACAGAGATGTGCAATGTCCATTAACAGCAAAGTTAGCAGAAATCCAGCTTGTTTAAATGGTCAAGATAAACAAGGTACGAATTGGGCTGACTTGGCATATGTGTTCATTAACTTAAATGTGGGAGCTCTGAACTGAAGAAAGAACCGATTAAGCTCTAATTGTATCTTCTTTAAGGGGGCATTTTGAACAGCTAACCCTTTTGTATGGTGGCTCTTGTTACACATATCACGTCCTCCTATGGATAAACAGCCCTTTATCTCACTTGTGTTTTCTGTTTTCCTTCCTTTGTGAAATGCAGGATCTGATTTCAGTTCTAATGTGACACCCAGCATACAGTGACTCAGAATTTAATAGATCTTCCTTGTTGCCTCTTTCCTCTAGGAAAGTCTTCATCAATGAAACCCTTGAAGATGTTCTAAATGACCAATACAGAGTAGTGTTCTTTAACTGCGCAATCAGAGATGATTTACTGAATGCATCTTGGGATGATTGCAGCATGTGTTAAGGGACTGTTTCAGAAAAAGAGGAGAAAGTTGCTCAGATTTGTTGGCTTCCCCCAAAGGGTGATGAACAGCAGTAGGAACACTGACCGTAGCTGCCACTATTATTACAGAATATGGAGTATCCATTATAAGACAGCAAAGCCAATATGTCAGGTATTTGGAAAGTTTCCACTCACTGTCGGACCAGCACAAAGTAGAGACCAGTGATGGATTATGCTGACCTATTTCCTAGACTGGGGAACTGAATCATATTTGCTACTTGCACACTCATTATTTTCACCAAATGCCTCTGCAGATGCAGTTACCAGCTTTGTACGTTCAGTGGAAGCTCGGTTTAAGTGCTGAAATGTGCATCTATCTTGTATTAAACTTAAGTTCTTCTACAACATGTTACTTTTTTGTTTTAGGGCCAACTGTCACACTGCACGTATACAATATATTCAGGATAACAAGAAGGAACAACAAAATACACTGATCAGTGGCATATCTTGCCTGCTATACTTTAGATTTATTCCATCTACTTTGACTCAGTACAATTGTGTAGTTTAATCAAACTGAAGAAGCTTAAATCAACCTTTTTCCCACTCTGTGAGAGCATCTTGGACCAAGATGTAATCTCACATCACTCGGACCAAGAGATTGCTGTATTCACTTTCTCTCTGCTGTTTCTTAACTTCATGTATCTAAATCAGCCCTGGAACATTATACGATTGAACCTTCTTTTAGCTTAATCAGATTCAAATATTTGTCTTTATAATCTGCAAGTCTTTCTGTGCTTACTTATCAGCTGAGCTGAAGCCAAGATCATGCTCTCAGCAGTAAATATCTCATGAATGAGGTTGTGTAAACAAGGGAAAAAAGAAAATGCCAGTCGACTGTGTGAGGATTAGAGATTTCTATAACAGCATTGAATTTACAGGAGCCTGAAAACATCAGAGAGATCTGTTTCAGAGAAGAAATATGATAATTTGTGGCCAGAGGGATTCAGGAAGTGTTCAGCCAAGCCAGGAATTACCTTTTGGTGTTCCTTTACTATAATTCCTATAACTCCAATTATAATAATAAAAGAAGTTTTTTAACTCTTGTCTTACAATACCAGGCCTTATGCATGACTTAAGCCTTCCAGCTCCTAATGAATTCATTATTCTTATTATGCTGAACTAGGAAGGGGTTTTTGCTCTTGCTTGAGAAGCCATTACTTTGGGGCTGATGGACATGAAGCTATAGTCCTCCACCAGCACTAGCCCATGCTGCATGGATATTCAATGCTGTCCCTTCATCTGGTCTTTGATTCTGAGGTGAGATTCATTTTCTTCAGTGAAAAATGACATTTTTTACATAAATCTGATTCTTTTATCAAAGATCTTCACTTACTAAAGGGAGATAATTCTCCTCCAGAGCATGATCCACAGTAACCCATCTTGGTCTCCAATAGTTAGAATATGGCTTCTTGTATTTCGTAGAATTGTAGAATCCCAGACTGGTTTGTGTTGGAAGGAAGCTTAAACCCCATCCAGTTCCAACCCCTTGCCATGGGCAGGGACACCTTCCACTAGATCAGGTTGCTCCCAGCTCCATCCAGCACAATTAGATTTCCAAAGCGCTTCAAACCAATAAAACCCCCAACTTTGGCCCACAGCTTTGACAGGTTTTCTTTCAGAAGGTTCTGTCCACCCTGAAGAAGCAGCCAGCGGAGTTGCCGCAGGACCTGCAGATGAAGAGGCATCTTCAGACAGCTACTCTTTGTGCTTACCCTCTGCTCTGCTTTCACCCATGTTGGGGTTTGGTTAACTTAAAACAAATAAAGCCTCTTTGCCTGCTGCTGGACGGCAGCAGAACAGATGCTACAGAATTGTTCAAATCTATAGAATCATAGAATAGTTAGGGTTAGAAAGGACCTCAAAATCATCCAGTTCCAGCCCCCCTGCCATGGGCAGGGACACCTCTCACTAAACCATGTCACCCGAGGCTCTGTCCAACCTGACCTTGAACACCACCAGGGATGGAGCATTCACAACTTCCCTGGGCAACCCATTCCAGTGCC
>WYDI02012114.1:0-29828 GCA_009867235.2 Psittacus erithacus
AACAAAAGCAAAACAGTGGTTTAAGATTTTAGGTATCCTGAAAGCTTCATGACTGTTGGACGGGTGGACAGAACAGAGGGGTTTTTTCCACTTCCTCACTGAAAGTGAGTTTAAGCAGACTGCTTACTTTCCATTAAAGCAGATCTGCAAGGTCCATTTTCAGACAGATAAAATACAAGCTATGAGTACAGAAATGAGATGTGCAGTCCATATTCAACTACTGCAAATTCTAAAAGAGTAAGGAGAAAAATCCCAAGATCTTGTACCACAGAAGAACATTCTTCAATTCTGGTACCACCACATAACTGAAAGCGGAAGCTACACTAAAAGTTCATTTGCTATAGAAATGCTTTCTTAAGATCTCTTTTAATCAGACGCTTTGGGGGCCTTCAGGGACATAATGACTCAACAAATTGTAAGCTAAACAGATCACCTCCCTGCTTCTGGAAAACAGGTACTACTGTTTTCCAGTATCATATTAAAATACAGCTGTTCCCAACCCAAACTTTTGTTTAAAAACCAAGACAACCTGATCAAGTGAATGCTGTTACTCAGCTTGTAAATAGCAGAGAGACAACAAGGTGTGCGCTCAGGGGACTGCAAGTGCGTCACTGGGAATTCAGTAAGTGCATGAGGGCAAGGCAGATACTGGAAGCATGGACTTGTGAAGCGCTATGACACACACAGTCACGCTGTATGGGCAGGCACTGAATAATCTTGGATTGCTAAGTATTACGGACAATATTGCATCATTGTTTTCCCCTCTCAAAAAAAAAAGCAAAAAAATAATCTAAGGGAAAAATACAACAGTAACTCCTCAAGCTGGGAACTTGCCAAGTGTGATATCTCAACAAATACAATTGTGAATGGAAAGAAGAAAATACAAGGGGAAAGAGATAAGTCCTTTCAACAGGATTGGGCCTTTTCAGGAAAGGGATCGATAAAGAAAAGCCTCATCAGAAGCAGGATCAAAGCAGATCACAGATGAAAGCTGCTCTGAAAGTCTTGTCCAAAATAAGAAGGAAATACCAGGACAAATGGCTGTTTGAAACAGAGATAATACAACTGTCTTCACTTTCCCAGGTGAAAACTCCTATGTATTATCCCAAATTTGTTTCTCTGTGGAGTGTACGCATTATCTTGCACATTTCTTCTGCATCCTGGTTACGTTAATCAGCAACCCAAGTACATATTTTACTGCAGTCTATACTACTCCAATTTTAGTTAGCATAAAAGAACAGAACTCTTTCAATGTATGATGCTCAAAGAAAAGTCAGTGTTTAATGCCTTTGTTGTACCAGTCTTCAGTGAAAAGCTGGATTGCGAGCAGATGGCTAGCACATTTAGCTGAAGTGAGTGAGCAGATCAAGTTCAGCCTCTTATAGGTGAAAAACAGGTTACACAGTACTTAAGTAGTCTGAATACCTTCAGTTTAAATGGGCCTTATGGACTCATTCTAGGATTCTTCCAAAATTAGCTAAAGCTATCACAAAACTGCAAGCTTATCTCAGACCTCTAAGTAGTTTTTGAGAGTCTGCAAAGATGTTTAACAATGTTTTAGACCCAGGCTGATACAGGACATTACAATGCCACCTTGAGACAGCAAACCAGAGCATGTGTCATTTCGAAATCACTTCCAGATCTTACTTCCTAAAATTCTGCAATTGCCAGCATTCATTTGAACTGCCCAGCTCCACATATTCATCCTTCTTCCCCTCTGTATCCCAACACACATATACATCTTAGCAGGCTACAAAAGCAATAGAACTGGATCTGAGGACCAAAACTGCCTCCACTGTCTCTCTAGCTGCCTTCCTTCTCTGCAGCTGTCGTGCTGTGGCTGCAGCTGCCCATTTAACAAGTCAGCAAGAGAACTGTCCACTGATTCCTTGTCTCCTTGACCTCATATCAGCTCTGGAAAACATAAAAGCATTTTTTTTTCTCCCCATGTCGCTTGCTTTTTAGCTTTCACATTAGAACTCAAAGAGACCAGAACTGAAGTCTAAATGTGCTCTCAAAGTTGAGCTGATCTTCACAGTATTATTAGAAACCGCGTTCTTTACTGATTTTCATAGAATATCCCTTGCAGCTACACGTTTTCCATGCATGCAGGAATGCTGAGCCACGAGAGAGCAGCTTGTTGGCTTGAAAATGTGAAAATGCTTTTGCAATACAGTCAAGAAGTACTTTTAGCATACCTGGTAACTTTACTCATAGAAGCAGATAACAGCAACTGCTTTCTTACCTATAAGAGGGATACTACATGAAACAAGCAAGAAAATATTTTTACCATGTAAAAGTAGAAAAGGTAAAAGATATATATCAAAGAAGTAGATATTGCTATAGCTTACAGGGTTAAAAGCCTGGACACTCACTACATGTCCTATTCTTACCACATATAAAGTAACAACCATTCAAGACAACACTTTCAAAGGCACCATGCTCTGGCAGCTGAGACACTGGGGCAACGACTCAGAGGAAAGGGCAACACACATTTCCAAGTGAAATCCCCAAAATCTCACATCACCCTCTACTCTAAGCCTCCTTAGCCTGGGAATCATCACTGGCCCATGACCCAGCAAGGTCAGGCTGTTCAGTGCAATTATCTTAACTCTGAACTTAAGTCGTGAATTAAACTATCTAAGGAGGATTACTTTACACTGCAAGGTTAATCAATGTATCTATCCATCTTGTCAAGTTCAGCAACAGTTGTTTCAGTGGCTGTGTTCAAAGTCAACCAACCGCCATCCCTGATTAAGCTGTGCTTTGCTTTTGATAAACCTGCACTGAGCTGCAAAATTCAAAGTGAAGAAGTGCTGGGCTCAAAGTCACAAGGGTGATACTGTGCTGGGCTAAGCAGATTGAGAGATTTTGATCCCCTCATCATCAGCATGACAGAGGATTCATTCATAAGAGAATCTGTTAAAATAAATTTGAGAAACTGCTCTTCTTTCATAAGCAATGGATGAAAACAAGCTTATCCAAGGCATAGGCTGGAACTAGAGTATAACTTTCAGACATCTAGCCAGAATCCACTACTGCTATAATGACTCCATGGTCCAGAATGTAAGATTCCTTTTGCATTAGACATCTTGATTATCCTCCATATTCTTACTTAAAGCTCAACTCTTAGCTGAAGGAATTTGGTGCCTATTATAGCGTACTTTGTAACTTCCAAAAATGGGCTCCAAATCTAGAATGACTGAAAGGATGCTAGGGCAAAAGACCCTAAAATATATCCTCATGTTCCTCTTATTACAATACATTGTTTAAAGATAAAATACAGCACTTAAATATAATTAACCTGCAGTTATTTTTCTTACAACTGTACAATCTTTATTAAAGAACTAGAACTTTCAGTCTCAATATAAATCCAGTTGTACTTGATTCCGTAATTTTAAATTCAGCTAGACACATTTGCCATAATGAATTTTACATGTTACAGGCACTAATACTGCAAAGTTTCAAGATTCATATAAAGAAATGTAAGAACACATATTAAAAGCACAGGAACCTTTTCCACAAGCCTCATAACTTGTTCATCTTTCCCTACAACCATTTTTGCTTTAGTAACATGATAACCCCTTAGTACCTGCAATCAAGACTCTAAAGAAGCAGCACCACTGCTGGCAGCTGATATGTGTAACTCAAGCTCTTATGCTACATGCTGTCATACTACACTACTGCAGAAGCGTGAGGTTATTGTTTTAGGGCCATACAGTAGTTAAGGCACAGCAGAAAAGACTAAGTGAAACGCATGACAATCCATTAACATGACATATTTACCAGGTAAGGCCTGTATACAAGATCTCCAATGTTAGTTCTTCAAGGAGATGACGTAAAACAGTATGCAAAAGAAGTAAATACATAACTGCAGGATAGACTGAGGATCACTGGCACAGCATTCTACAGAAATTTGCCTCATGCTTCTCTACACTTTCTTTGAACTACTGACATTATCACTTTATAGCTACCGAATCAACACTTAAATCTTTCTAGCACATTAGCACAAGGCACATCTGCAATCCAAACAAGAGAGTGGCAGATGTCCACCCCATTCAGGAAGTACTCTAAAACAATTTAACACATGCAGATTGCTCCCCTCCTCATTCTAAATGAGGTTTAAAAAACCAAGTAGCAATACTTTATATTTTTGCAGGGTCTGCCCTAACCCCTCTTATTACAGGAGTACTGGATAAGGTTTTTAAAGAAATACATTCTTTTAAAACCAATATTATTTAGTTTATTTCTCAAGATTTACTTTAAATCTAACAATGAAGGAGATAACAACAATAAACTAGGGAAAGCACAACAGTATTATTCTTTAATATCTATGGGGAAAATGACCATTCTAGAGTCACATGACAACTCAAAAACCAAGAAACACTTCTATCACCTAAAACTTAGCTAGCCAGAACCCAAAAGAGGATATTCAAACTTAGAGAAAATTTAACATGAAAGGCTGGCTTTTTGCTCATTCTAAAAGTCCTGGTGTCTCAAACATCCTTTTAAAAATAGGCAGGCAATAAATATGCATTTCACACTGTAGCTAGCACGTCCAGCCTATTCCTCCTGTGCTCGGGTTTATGTTGCATGCCATTGGAAGGGCCAGCATTAATTAAGTTAATTATTCAACCATTATCAGTATTAAAGTAAAAAGATTATATGTATTTTAGGGCAATTTAAAAATAATACAACACTTCAACAGTGCCATCTTTTGGCAACTGGGATGTATTTCTGCTCAATATGCAAGATAATGCCTGATCAGAATAAAAAGAGCCAACCCTTTAACAAGCTGTTCAAGAGACAAAGCCTGTCAAGATGTATTTGCTTTTACCCTCAATCCTATTCTTTTTATTGACTACATATATCACACGTTTTCTTCTTCCTCTTACAAGAGCCCATCTAAATCGTGGTAGTATGGCCTGCATGTTAAAGGTTTTCCTTTTATTTCTCCAAACCAACTGAAAATGATAAGGAAATTCCTCCCCTGTCAAAATACCATTATTATAATACTTTGTGACAGGCGGTGACAGAAGTGCACAGGAGACAGAGACACTAGTTCAAATATTCTCTCATTATCCCAAGCATGTACTCCTTCTGTTCCTCTCCAAGCAAGCTTTGCTACTGTAGAAAGACATTACAGTTCAGAACAGCATGGTAACAATAGGAAAAACTTGAAGTAAACTGCTTATTTTTGGCATTAGATTGAAGTATAAATAAAAGTTGACATAGCCACCAAAAAACCCCAATAACCAAACACCATAAACCCCAACCTGTTCAGCTCTAGCCAAAATCTGTCCCCAAAATTCTGATAAGTAACACTGGTTTAGCAAATAATTTTAAATTCTAAAGCAATGACCAAACCTTTAGTTTAACATTATTGAGCTTTCTCCTCTAAGGCATGGTGACTTCTGAAATAAGTCACCCTGTTAAGACAGGGCTATGAGATATCCTTTGCATTACCAGCACTGCAGTCCTTAGTAATGGTAACAGGCTGGTTTATGTCCTGTTCTCAGATTCAAGTGCAATGCTCAAGAATTTTGCTCCCACTTCCAACATTGCAGCTGCCTTGCACACTCACATGTGGGGTTTCTGCATGCTCGATATCGCCAACAGCAAGGTTGTTTCTAGCTGGTTAGCCTCCAGCAGCCAGAAGTAGCCCACTGTGACAAACCCTCAATTCTTCCCTCATTTTAATCACCCCAGGATTACCTTCTTACCTTATACACTCTCGGAGCTCCATCCCTCTTCCCCACTTAAACCTACTGTTTACAAGAAGAAAAACATATATAGCCCAAGCAGGATCTTTTCAGGTGCTGAAGGGAGAACAAGAGACCCTTGAAGCCTACTACAGACTTTCCCATACAGCTTTAGTGCTTTCTCCTTAAAGCTTATGAAACACACATATACATAGAAAGGACTGAAAGTGGAATTAAAGTAAAATTTGTGCTTGAATTTACTGCCACAATCTCAAAACAACTGCTTAGCTGCTGGGTATCTTATTTGGTTATTTGTGCATTTATTAACTCAATTAATTCAACTTATGTACTAATTCAATAAACTTTGCTTTGCAACATATCAAAAGGGACTTAATCCATAAATTACTCCCAGGGTACTACCAAAAACTTAAGGAACCAGGCAGTACTTAAAATCTGAAACTGTTTAACATCTCATTTCTAAGGTAGAAAGTGGTTAAAGAAGGAATTATCCACACAACCTACAGATCCGTTGGTCCAACAGTTGCAATTCTAAAAAACTCCCAAAGGAGCTAATTGACTGGATGGTTATGGATAACAACTAGATTAAATAGGCAGCTGCAGAAGAGCAAAGAGAAAAACTCCAGGGAAAGAGCTGAAGCAGTGTGATGAAGCAATCCTCACCATAGTTTTGTCCACAATGATGGTATATTAACAACCTTCATTCTACAACAACACAAAGCCCCACAATTAAGAGCACACAATCCCTATTCTAGGTACATGTAGAAACTACATTTCAGTGAAAACACAGAGGTGACGCTGAATGTGGGAGGAGAAGCATCAGGATTTTTTCCAGTAAACCACAGTATTTACTACACAGTATGTGAAAAAGACCTTTTCAACAAATAAATCTACAACTATATGTATTCTATGAAACCACACCACTAATTTTCACATACCACAGAGAAAAAGAAAAGCTTGTAATGTGAGGTTTGTTATATTTGTGGCCTACATTTTTGTCACAACCTTTAACATTTAATCTAAGCATGACAAGGCACACTTTCAAAGGTTTGGACTAGAGAAAATAAAGCTGGTCCTCTGGCATGAAGATTAGCCTACAGAGACTTAGGGTTGCCAATTCTACCTGATGACTTAAGAGGAACAGTCAACTTCATTTTACATCCCATGTGCGCTAACTGGTAAACCACCATGCAAAGTGGCTGCACGATCAGCAGTCTCTGTTCCGGGAAGACAAACACAGATGGCCAGTTTTATGAAGCTGTGTGCACAATGCCTGATTACTTACACACAACATTAACTAATGGTTTAAGTACCCTTTAATTAAACAAAAATAGGTTCAGAATATTTGGGTTGAGGTTTTTTCATTTTCTTTTTATTTTTCCTTCCAAGTAAAAGCATGTGCACAACCCTCCTGCCTCCTAAACTATTCAATGAGAAAGAAAAAACAATAACCTCAAAACTTCTGGAAGTGTTTCCTTCAGAAAAGGCTGCCAATTTCAAACACCCTGTTATGACTGATATCCAAAGCAAAAAAGTTCTTTGTGCAGAGGGAAACATTAATTTTATCTGACTATTGCACGTCAGCTGCATAAGGCTTGCAAGAGGAGGTTATGTCTGTTATACAAAACCCGGAACAGTTCCTTAAAAACCATTATAAGCAAAACAGGGATTGAAACATTTCCTTAACTAGGAAGAATAAAGGGTTTTCTGGTTTTCTCAAGCCAAGTTTAATGCTTCATCCCGAAGTCTGAAAAAAAGAGAATGCATACAACTCAAAAGAGAACTAGGAAAATAAGCACTTTGTATGATGTATCTTGCTGCCAGTAATCCAAAGCACACTTAAACCTCTCATGCACCCTGAATTCCCCCAAAACTCCTTCATGTGTGTATGTCTTATGTATTCAAAGCCATCTCCCTTTAAGCTAACTACCAGGGAGAAAGAGAGGTGAAAAAGGAAATTCAGTCAATATGTATCTTTTAGTCTGAGCTCCTGTGGACCAGAACTCTATTAAACACCAATTAGAACTACTTAACTAACAAGAGATGTGGAGAGAAGAGTTGCAGTAGTCTAAAAGCCTTTGCTGCACTTTCTAAACTGTGTCCTGTTGGTTTGGTTTCAGCTGAACCCTAACACAGTTTCTTTCAGCTGCAGTAACTGGTCTAGGAATAATCACGGATGTAACAGTTTCACCACTAAGTTGTTATGCACTCCAGCTTAACCCAAAATTTAATTTCTATCTAAGAACTGATAACACTGGTAAATCCACTTACAGGAACCGCTGTATTTTGTGCTAGTATTCAGTATCAGGAAATGAATATTCCTTCCTTACTTTGCAATTTGTTTTCTGCATGAACAACCCAAATAATAATAAGATTTGCAATGTGTTCTTGGATTATACTACTCAGCAGGGATGCTTTGGTTTTGGTATTAACAATCATTACAGTCTCAATTTCCTTCGAATCAATGCTGCCCTCACTGCTTATGAAATCTGATGTTCAGCATTTCTGCCACTTATTTACATTTTAGATTTAATTCAGACTGAAGTAGAAAGATAACTGCATCAGTTTCAACACCTGTCCCAGCTCTTAATTCTCTGAAGCCTCTATGTACTTAACAAATTACACTGTATTGCAAAAAATACTTTTCCTTCTTTCACTTCCTCTCAATTAAGAAAGAAGGAATCCCAAGTTTTGGGCTGAGTGCCACTTGATAGAAATGAAAATACAACTCTCCTTTGCACTTCATTCTTCTCGTGTGTGTTATACTTCATACTACTGCTAAACTGAAATAATGCTTGGTCCTTACACTTTAAGCTTCATCTTCAAATTACATGGTATTTCTTACGCTACTCTCAACAAAATTGCTGTGATCCAGCTTTATACTTGTTCTTTGTTTTACAGATACAGGAACCAAGGTGAGAAACACCCACAAGCACAAACTACCAGGTAATCTGAAGAAATAAACTAGAGGTAGCTCTGCATGAGTTGACTCCCATAAGATGCAGTACAGCTACATCTTTCCTGGTCTCATTTCCTTTTTCCTTTTCACACAGGATCCGAGATGTCTTTAGTATTGAAAATTCACTCATCATAAAATGATAAGAGGAACAATAAAAATGCGGTGGATGAGCTATAACATGAACTAAGCATACATCAAATATTTTACCCAATAACGGTTGTAATCTCCAACTCTTGAACTTTATCATCTATTATATATGCTCCAAAAACCCCAAAACAAGAAAAAAATTCCAGTGCACATAACAATAGATTGCTCAATTGACAGAACTACTCAGACCTATGTCGAGCCATGAAATTGAAATTACCATCCTTTTACTCCAATTTACATATCAAAAGTATTTTGTCCTTACAAATGTAATTCCTCTTGCCACTGCTACAGTAAATTATACTTTCAGCAGAAGCAAAGTTCTCAATTTAGGAATAATTCAATTAAATCTTATTTGGGTTGACAGAAATGCCTCCTTTTTTAAAAAACAAGGTTCCTGCTGTCATGAGCTCTCCACTTCAGGATTACAATCTGGAGTGATTTATGCAAATTCTCCAAATTTCTTTGCATGATATATGCTTTCTTTTGGTAGGGGTTCACAAATTGGATTTTATATGTCAAATACTGAAATGGGAAAACTGAAACAGGTCAGTGTTTTAAATGTGATTGATTTCTTCAAAGGAAATGGGTGACATGATGCATTACTGCAATAAGATACTCATATTCCTGTTATAAATCATAGGCTTCCGCTAGGCCTTTTTCAATGGGAAGTCATGCAAAACTATCTTGAACTGCTGCAATGGGAACTTTCCATAAAAACTTTCTTTCTCTTTTTTATAATGTTATTTTTCCCTCAATTTGCCTTGACAGATGGACTTCAGGCATGACTGTTACTTCTGAAAAAACATTCAAGTCCAGAAGGTATTATTGGGAAGCCACTTTTCTCTGCCCAATGAGAAAAACTGTAGAGTTTGAAATGCTTCACAAATGCCAACCTATGGCTGGTATCATTAAAGTGTAATACATGACAACCTTGATTTGGATTACTGGGTAGATGTGCTTGAAAAATAAACAACAGTCTTCTCTTCCACACCAAACCTCACATTCTTTTACTTTTTTACCTTACCAGTGATGACCTGTAGTCTTTCTGTGCTACAAACAGTCAAATGGGCATTAAATTCAAGGAACATATAAGGATATGCAACAGTGGACTCAATCTCTTCATATAAATAGCCCAGAAAGCGAATTCTGAAGCAACATTAACTAATGACCGGCATCACCTAATGATTGTCGGTCATTTGTTAAGTCCTGAATTACAGCTCAGTTATCAAAAAGGGGTGATAAAGAACCATAAGGGACAATTTCGTAATTCAACACGAACAACAACAAAGGGAGTTTGGGGAAGAATACCCAGCTTGCCAGGTTTATAGACTACTTTCACAGATAAATGTTAAAACAAATGCTATTAAAAATTATATGCATATTTTTGCTTCAGCTCAGGAGTGTATCTGCAACCTTTTTAGCTGTGTCCACCAAAACCACTTTGATATGGTACCAAACTGTTACGAGTCATCTGAAAATGGATATATATGCGAGTTGAGGACTGCAGAAAAATGTTTTAGTACAGGACCTAAGCTTCGCTGCTTATACTACCCTATACAAATTCCCATATTCACATTAACCTAGATCAACTATTTATTCTAACCAGCACTGCAGCAACATACTCTTCACATTCTTTTCACAGAGTGAAACCTGATTTTGATTATTAAATATGACAAATCTTGCCCCTGTGTCATTTTTATTAAGAAAAGCTCCTTAACAGGTTTCCTTTGCACTTCTCACCTTAGCAGCTCAAACTGTAGAAATGATAACTCCTTCCTTTGTATTAGCCTAAGTGTAGCTTGCTGAATATCAGAAGAGAAAAGCCAACTTCTGTCATTTGAACAAGGAGCATCAACAAGTACCTGTACAACAAATAAGAGCAAATAAGGCAATTCACAATAAAGATATTCACTTTCTGAACACTGTATACAAAAATATCCACTCAGCATACTTTTTCACTTAGAATACCCTTTTAATTTTCTTGGTCTTCGAGGCAGAAATAATCTAATTACTATTTTGAAATGTTTTTATGAGGTTATTCAGGGGAAATAAAAAATTACTGCTCAAGAAGTACCCTCTATCTGAATAGCTCTTGCTTGCTTCCCTCTTCATAATTACACATTACTGAAAGAACACAGCTACAAAGTCTTCAGAATTCACTACCACGGCCAAATAGGTAACATCATCTAACAGGTGATTAAATGCTCAACATGCTTCATAAAGTAATTCCTGAGGCTCTGCACATTATCCTGTATGTGATATTGGTTCCCTTTGATAGGTCAGATAATAGGGGAGCGGGGGGAGGGCAGAAAAAAAGAGTTAAAGAGAGAGCAGCACAGGAAGAAAAAAGCAGCAGAATGCAGAAACATAATTTGCAAATAAATAATATTGTTACCTTATCATATAATTCAGGCTTAAGATCTCCAATCTGTCTACCATCCAGTTTAGAGACCATTATCAAGTTAACCAAAGGTTCTGGGATGAAGGATTCTATTGTCCGTTTCAACCATCTTGACCTCAAATCATCAGATTCATTACAGTGAAACTGACCTTAGAAAAGAATAATAAAAAAAAGTAAACACCCTAAAATAAGTCTTTATGCTTGGTTGTTTGGTTTTGGGTTTTTTTTCCCCAAATATAAGGAGTTACACTGATTTCAGAAATTCTACTGTTTTGCCATGACTGCCATAAGAGTTTACACCTTCTGTTTGTGCTATTGCACATTTTAGAACACTGCTGAAATGTTATAGGCCCGAGTAAATTTCAATATGCTCCTACAAAGCCATCCATAAATATTTACTAGCAAATACTTGCTGTAGCAATAGACTTCCCTAGTAAAACTAACTTGAAACATTATTCATATCCAAAGACCAGTGCTAAGTGAGTGCCTTTCTATGTTCCTTGAGTGATTGTCTAAAAGGAGGACATGCCCCTTATTGTCTTTTAAATAAATAAAGCATCAGTTTTGTGTATCCTAGGCTGAGCAATACAACCCCTTATTTATTTGAAATTTAAGCTAGAACCTTTTTAACAAAAGCCTTCTGGTTGCACTTATTTTAACAATGTAGCCAGAGTAGTTACCTCTTCAGAAGAAACACTGCTCTGGCTTGTACCCAGAACAGAAACACAGCAAGGTATTTTAATAATACTTCTATGTTATGCCTCCACACATTGTCCCACACCATGATTGCCACACAGAGTAAGGTACATCTTAGCATTCACTGAGGTATATTAAGAAGCTTTCTTACACCTTATGTTCTCAGCAACAATTTGTATCTATCTTCAGAAGCAGCCATAGGATGAAAGTGGGATTTTTCTCCCCAAACCTTTTGAAAGGGCAATCCTTATTTAATTTATCTCACTGGCATCACTTCATGCCTCTAGAAGAGGGAAGGAGAACCAGCTGTAATCAACAAGTGCAGGCAGTTATAATGATGGCCTCATCAGTAAGAACATAGGATGCTGTGAGCATTCTGAGACAATTACTATCCAAGCTAACGTATAAACTTGGAAACACCAATCACAGCTTGCTTTTACTCCCTGGCCTGGAAGAACTGAGTTGCTGCTTGCTGTTGGCTTCCAAACACTGTGATTATCTTAGTGCTCTTCTGCAACACCTAAGTGGACTGAGACACAGAGCTTATTAAATACTGATACAGAACAATTCCTCATCATAAGCCTTCTCAGTAGCACATTTAATTTGTTATGCTCCATTTTACATTGGTACACTTCTAGGTTTACTGATACTATTTGCATAGCACTGGCCAGAGAGCTAGACTGCAGATTACTTGCCTTCCTGTGCCAACAAGTCTGCATGAGTTTAATTTCTTGACAAGTAACAATAAGGGAACCAATCATAGAGCTATTCCACTTCTGTCCATCTGTCTGCAACAACCTGCATTTAAATAACTACAGTATTTTTCATCCTCTTTTAGGTAAACAGACTTCATAAAAATCTGACTAAAAAGCATGGAACTACTCGGAATATAAATTGTTTGGGATTTTGCCTCCAGTGCCAATCTTGTACAGAAAACAGGCACAGCTGAAATAGGCCAGGCACAGAGCCAGGGACTGGTTTCTAACAGCACCTTGATACATTACCTGGACAGGCACACTGCAGTATAGCTACTGATTTACCCCCTGGTGCAGCACAGAGATCCAAAACATCTTCCCCATCTTTCACTTCTAATGCCAACACTGGCAACAGTGAAGCAGCATTCAGCAGATAATACTCTTTCAGTTTCCCAGCTTGGTGTTTCTGTGCAGGGAATCTCCCAGGAGTTCTCCTAATGTAACACTTGAATGAGGACGGAAGATAGGGCAAACTTCCACGAAAGGCAGGATGATATCCCTTCACAGCCAAAGTGCTCTCCAGTTCGGGGGACTGGCTGAACTTGTTAAGCAGAACCGCATACTGCCAGCACAACGGGTACGTGAGCACATTTCTAGATTGGAGAAAGAAAAAGCTATTTAATAACTTGACAAATAAAATGAGCTTTCCACAGTGTAGGAAGCCTTTTCTTACCAAGGGTAAGGGATCATTCTGGTATAATCAAAAAGGAAACATTTTGATTAGATATGATTAAGAAACGCAGGAAAATAGTTCTAATAAGAAATCAAGCCAGTGTTTTTCTTAATGATTGCACTTCAAGCACTAACTTACCCTGAAATAATATGTTCTCTATTTTTCCCTAATTCTTTAACAAATGATTGTGGAAGCATAATGTGCTTTCTGACTATAAAGTACTTCCCTAAGTTCAAAGAGCAACTGTAATACTAGTTGTAAATTTCACAACAAAAAAATCACATTGGCTCTGCAATGGTTATTCCAGCCAATACCAGAAAACGAAGGTTTTACGAGTGTTCTTTTCTAAATTTCCTATTCTATTCTGCAAACATCTGGCCAGAAAAACTTAAAACAAGTAGATATTCCTGGAAGACAGCCAAAAAGCAGTGCTCATATGGTAGGAACATATTGTTTGCATTTCAGTTCTATTTTTCAGACCTTTCTTACATGAATTTCCTTCATTTTCTATTTGAATTCCTCTCAGTACTTTTTTTTTTCCTATTTAGTCTCAAAATACACTCCTTGGGAATATTTGCTGCCTGAAAGAGAAATGCACATTGATCCAACCTTAAAAAGTTTTTATGTTAATTCACTTAAATGAATGTCATATATCTATTTAAAAATAAAACCAAAACAAAACAATGGAAACACTTATTTTAAACTACTTTTTAATGTGAAGAGGCTAAACCAGAGAGGGCACTCAGAGGAATCACATAGTTTCTACGACTCTGAACACGTAAGATGCATTTCCAGTCAAAGTAACTGTGGCTCTGATCACAGTAGCAGCTTTTGTACAAGCTCCCGTTGAAAAGTATGTAAGCTAAGCAGTAACTTCTACAGAAGGGCTCTTCTCCTATTGTTCCCATGGGCAACAACCACCAGTGAGCAGGGAAGGGAACACGACTCCGCTCAGTACCACAGCCTGTCCTTTAGCAGATTCTGTCTGATCAAGGCCCAAATCAGGCGACAGCCTTTTCTGTACACGTTGTTAATGTTCAGTTTCTTCTAAGGAAATAAATCATAGATTCATAGATTCTAAATCAGGGAACTTGTATTTATAGGAATTATCTCCTGCCATCTTTGTTCCGGTCTCTCCAGAGATTATAAAGCTATAGAAAAAAAAATTCAAAATCAAACGTAACAGCAGCTGTTAGGGTATATAAAGGGACGCTTTTTTTTGGACCCTGCTGTTACAAGCAGTCAAGTATATAAAGGGATGCTTTTTGGACCCTGTTGTTGCAAGCAGTCAACACATACAGAAGACGTCAGTCTCCTTGTAGTGTATACACATACAGGAGAACAGAAATATCATCACACCACAAGAATCGTGTCCAGGAAAAAACCCTAAAAAATTCCAAGTTTTCATCTTTTGCTGGTTCACACTTTGAAAATAAACTGAAGCAGCTGTGACAGCCCATGGCTCTTTTCAAAGCTACTTTAAGAAACACTTGAAAAAGTAACAGACCCTCTTCTCTCCCTTCCCTTTCTCCCTCAAACAACAGACCTGACGCTGGCCCAGACATCTCCCAGTTCCGCTGTGTACTGCTTCTCAAAATGATCCAGGACAACTTGACAAATCTGCTTCTGAGGTTTCTCTTTTGTTTTACTTTCCACCTACAGAGAAGGGAGGAAAAAATAAAGGTAACAAAACCAAATGAAACCCTCCCTAGTTTGCACCAGAATTGCTAGAAGAACATTTTAGCCATTTAAATCAATTCAGTACCCATGGTATGAGGACACTCAAACACCAAGGTCACATCACACATACAATCAAGACATAACAGAAGTTTCAGAGAACAAACAAGTTAAGTTATTGTTCTCTCTTCTTCCCCACATCCAATGAGGCTGCTTGTCAGCTGCTTCCTTCCCAGCTGCTTCCTTCCCAGCCATGCCTCTGCCGCCATCATCATGGCACCCGGGGCCCCTCTCCTGGGATGGTTCAGCCGCTGGTGGCTTCCGGGGCCGTTCCCCCTCGGCTCTCCACAGCCTCACCAAAATGGAGGCGAGGATGAGGGCCAGGACGGTGAAGAGCAGTGGGACAGCCAGGTACAAGTACACGGCCACGTCCATCCCGCTCTGCTGCCAAAGTCCGCCCTTATTACAAATCATTGCCATAAAGTACAATGAGACAAGAACCTTAGCCCAAGCCCCCCATCTGATAAACACGAACACAGCAAATACCAGCTGTAAGTAAGGTACGACATGCTGAAACTGTGAGATCAAAAGGAACAACTTTGAGAGCTTTGAGGGTTTTGAATGGCCTTTAAGTACCCTTGAGGTATACATTGGACTTCCCCATCTTCCCGCACTACCCATCAAGTATATCCGGGTCCCTGAGCAAAAGCAATCCCACCAGTGAATTTGCCTTTACCTGAAGCAGGAATAACCCAGATTGTCTTCCCCAGCAAACTCTTTATGCGCACTACAGGAACTCTGTCTCCCTCTACAGTATGTAAGAGCTCTGACTGGGCTGGACCAGCCATACTGGCAGATCCTCTGGTGTTGATCAACCAGGTGGCCTTTGGTAAACGTGTATCCCAATGCTTGAAAGTCTTGCGAAAGCTTGTCGATACTACCCCTTCTCCATATCCAATATGCTAATAATACAGTGCTTGCTGGGACTCTGATGTGCCCGGAGCAAAATAACCAAGGCATAATTATGAGCATGCACTATAATCACCCCTGCCAAGCCGCACCCATGTACTTAACTAAAAGAAGTTAATGCGAACCATTGTGGAAGTAAGCCAGAGTTAGCTGCGTATAAAGCACTGCAATAACTAATATACACCAGGAGTAAGGGGGGAGGGGGGAATGGTCTATATATACATATATATTTAACCTATAAAAACTTAATTTGAGGGGGGGAGGAAAGGAAGTTTCGGTTCCTAAGGAAACTTGTGCTGTTCAGAAGGAAAACCCCAAAGCTGCCTCCCGCCCCGTGCTTTCCCTGCTCCCCGTCCCGCCCAGCGCCGCTCTCCTCAGGGCATTAACACCGGACAGCGGGCGCTCCTGGAGGAGCTGCCAAGCCCCGAGCTCCTTTTGCTGCTTCTTACTTTCCCAACCAAACATCGCAGCACATGTGTGGGGCTCATGTCCCCTTCTCCGAGCACCTCCGGCAGGGGAGGGCCGCGCTGCTCCCGCCCTTGCACCGAGCGCGGCGCCGAACGCAGGAGGGGGGTCCAAGGAGCTCTCGAAACCCACAGACGTAACACCGGGCGGGTGAACACCACCGCGGCCCCCGCTGCTCCGGCTGCGAGCGCACCCCGGCGCCTCAGCACACCCGGGCCGCCGCTACACGCTGACAAGCTTCGCTCTCAGCCCACAGACGGCACCTCCGCCCAGCCCAGGGAGAGGAGGGAAGGGGAGGCCGCTGCCTCACCCTGCACTCCCCCGGGCTGGTGTACGGGCCCGAGCCCGCCGAAACGCACCCGCCCGGGACGCGCAGGAAGGGGCCGAGCTCCTCAAGCGTCCCTCCCGGCCGGCTTCCGGGCCGCAGCCGCGCCTCACCTGCCCTGCGGCCCGCACAGCCGCTCGCCGCGGCGGGAGGGCGGCCCCAGCCCGCGGGTAGAGCGGCAGCAGCGGGGCCGCTGCCCGCTGCAGCCTCATGGCCGGGGCCGGGGCAGGGAAGGGAAGCGGGTGGTGGGGCCGGGGCTCCGCCTGGCGGCTGATGGAGGAGAAGCTCCGCTCGTCGTGCGTCGCTGCCTCTGCCTTGTCCGCTCCTTCCCTGGAGGCGCAGCGCTCGGTCTGTGGTCGTCGAGTTTGGATTCGTTATTGCCGCGGGAAGCTGTGCTGCCTTCCAGGCTGCTTCTGCTTCTCCGGGAGGTAAACCAGGATGGGGCAGCAACTGGAGCCGTGATTAATCAACGTGTGAAACTGACGCTCCTCCCGGAGCAGCTGGAGGCGTTGCTGCCATCCTTGTTTGCTCTATCAGGACAGACTTAGCAAAAGCTTGCTAGGTTCTAGGGAGATCAAAGTCATGGATGGCATGACTTGTAGGATGCAAAATATGTAGATTAAAAGATCATGTAAGTTAGTGCAGCTGGGATTAAGTACTCTTTAGGAAACTTTTTAAGGACTATTTTTCCACACAATGAGTTTTAGGACACTTTTGCAGTAGCAAATGCAAGCATGCTGGGAAGACTAAGCTTCTGTTTGAGGTCTGCAAGATCTACTGCCTTCTGAAGAAAACGTGTATATGTATGTATATACTTCAAAATCCCAAGTCTCCCATTCTTCTTCAGGCCTTCAGTCTATTATCTAGTACCTTATCAATGCATCGTTATTTCAGTAGCACAGCTCAGGTAAGCCTGAAGCCCTCCCCATCTTCTTGTGCTCCTCCTCACTGGCAGAGCATTGGAAACTGAAAAGTCCTTGACTTCAGGAAAGCACTACTTGGCAACAAGAACACTGGTGTGTTATCATCATTATTTTCATAATAAATCAAAAACACAGCACTGTACTGCTAAGATTAACTCTATCTCAGCTAAAGCCACAGCAGTAAAATGAGTCTTAATCTCAGGCTTGTGGGTTTGAGCCTATTAAACTCCACTTGGCTTTGTTGGTTTTCACACATACTTTGCTTGATGCAAAGACTTTTTATCTCATTACTCATCCTCACTCAACATTGCCCTCTTTCAATCTTTCCGCTAGTCCAGCAGGAAGAGAATTCAAAGTTATCTTAAGTTCATATTCACTGGGGAGTATATGAAAATTCCTAACCATTCCATGGTCCGCTTTGCTAAAATCTGGAAAGCACAGATTTTGTTACCATAAGGCAGTTGCCAAAGCAATCCTACATAAGAAAATACAGCTTATGTGAAAAGTAGGGGGATAAAATGGGGGAAAAAAGACCCCCAACCGACAAAACCAACACAAAACCCGCACAAAATCAACCAGACAAGATTCTTCTATCCAAAGAAAAACTTGTCTCAAATTACACTTACTTTAAGAATATGGTTCCTCACTCCATTTACAGATGCAGCTATTGATGTAAATATATATATAGTATGTAAGTTGAATGAATTCCAGAAGCCAGGAAGCTAATGGACAGCATGGCAATTTCAGTTATCTTGAACTTACAGTACTAGGCTTTCAAATAAAGTACTAGAACACCTTAGTGGATAAATACTGCTTGAATGTTATCTAAAGGGGGAAAGAACCCCGCCTATGCTGCTTGCTTTGTTACTGCCCATCAATCTTTTCTAATATGACATCATTATTTCCAAAAATAACTGTTCTCAGGATATATACTGGTTTCTACTGGAGAAGAAAATTGTCATGAGACCGCTTCTGGCAACCTTATTTAAAAAGTAATCTAAAATAGCAAACTTGAGAAATCCATTTTCAGGTGTCAGATAGGCCCCTAGAGGATAGAGTTATGGTTCTTAAGAGTTTCAAGGAAAGGATAATCACCACTGCCTTTATAAAGCTCATATGGAGTTCACAGCCCAGGTGAGCAATACCAAGGGCTCAAAGCCTCTTGCACAGGGCTTCCATGGTTACACTGATAGCCAACAGAGTGATGGATGTGCTTGAGGGTTGCCAATTACACAGGCCTCACTATGGGTGCTTTCTGCTGCTTCCATCTTGGTCCTCATACCCAGGACTCACAAGAGGGGCATTAGAAAGCCGGCATCAGCTGTCTACTGCACGTGCTTGTTTTAAGGCTTTCTAATTATCCACTAGGACTGTGGAATTGAAATAGAATCACAAGATTATCAAATAGCTTCCTCTAAAATCATAGTGCTTTTGTCTCACCTCAATGAGTGCCCCTCACTGTGCATTATTTACATGGAGAGACCAGGTCACAGATGTGAAACTAAACCTAATGGATAATAATACAGATCTGACCACATTGCAATTGCAAAAACATGTAAAGATTGTCTGTAAGGTCTCCATTCTGTACATTTTAGCAACAGAAATGAGACTTGCAGCTATTAAACATTTATGACTAGACTTGCTTCCAAAAAAATGGAAATTTATGATCATGTGGGAAACATGTTGATGCTGTGCATTAGTTTTATTCTATATGTAAATGTCCTGAGCAAATAAAAAGTCAAGGTAGTATAAATGACTGAAAAAAACCACTCTGGTAAATAATTACAGAGTATATTAATAAACAAAAGTGTAGGAAAAATTTTTGAGTACTTTGGTCACATATTGGTACAATTTATTTTAAAAGCAGAAACAAAACCGATATGTGCCGACACACGCAACACACACTTCACATGTAAGTATCAACATCTTACATTTCAGTTGCTCAAATTTTGTTGCCACAGCAGTAGTTAGCTTTATTTTTTTAATAAAGACTTCCATTAATTTATTTTTGGTAAGTGTTAAAAGAAAAGGGTAATACATTTCTAGAAACTGAAGCTGTTATATATATGTAAGCCTGCAAAAATGAAGCCTTTATGCCAAAAAAGTGAAGTGGAAACATAGCTAAAGAGTAAGATTGAGATTGCACACATAAACTTTTATGGTGTCCCCCCCCTTCCACTTAATATTGTGTTTGTCTGAAGTGACAATAACTAAATCCTGAGAATAATCCAATTGAACCATGTGACACTATTAGAACACATCAAAAATATTCCGATGCTGACAGTCACATACCAATTGTTTCATCCTTACACTAAATTGGCAAACTTGGACTATTCCTCTCGACCTATTCCAAACTCATATTCTTAAGACTCATTTTCTTTCCCCCCCACTCCAGCATACTCTTTAAAAATCTTAATAATTGCATTTTGATTAATTGGTAGATGTTTATTTGTGCAACTCATTGCCATAAGGGGTGTATGGAAAAGATTTCTAATGTCTAAGTGCTGAATATATACATTGCGTTGTTTTAACATCTACTGAAATCAGTTGGTAATACCATAGTATGAAAGGCGGAGAGCATAACAGAAAATCAAGTGCTGCTTCTTCAAAAAACCCTTGAATGGAGGTTTTATCCTTGCTGTAAAAAAAAGTAAGAGGCATAACAATACACCCTTACACAACATACCAATGGTTGTCTCCAATGTAAGAGGAAAAACACTTAAATAGGAATATACCCAACTGTAACTCTTGTTGCATATGCATTGCTTGTGATTTATTTCATGTAAAGTTGACATATTGCATGGAAGTATTACAGAAGTCCTTAAATATCTGGGTTTTCTTTAGTTTTCAAGATGGTATTTTAGTATTATTAAGTTTAAAAACAACTGGAGCTTATCTGCATAGCGGTTGATTCAGTTTTCCATCAAAACTGGTGACTGAATTAGTGCAAAACTTTCACTATGTGCATGTTTTTTGTGTGTTTTAGTTGACAATACAATATTCAGCTCTACTTTTTCAACTGAGTTTATTACCTATGCCAAACTTGGTTAACAAAACAAAACAACACGTAAGAAAACTTTCAGACAATCCAAATAGCATTAAGTTTGTATAAAAAGTATTGATCTTAAACTTTCCTTTCTGCCTTCCCCCCCTCCCTCAGATTGCCAGAAATATGAAATATGCATCTGGTAATGTAATGCTTAATAAAAAGTATTGCTACTTAAGCGAAATGTAAGAGTCAAACACACTCTATTTGTATGCATTTGATTATCCGCTTTCTAATGCTTTCTAGTTATTGTTTTACTGGTAGCAGGTATATGTGTCCTCTCAAACTTTCAAATAATTTTATAAAAAGTTAGAAAAATATACTCAATATTTTTTGCATAACTTTCCTATATTCATCCTAACATACACGAATCTTACAAAATGGTTTACAATAATTTATTAGCTGTAAAAGTACCAACAACTGTGCAGCACCTCGAGACAGGTCTTGGTGAGAACGTACGATCCAGTATTATGGGATCTTGAAGATATTTTTCTTCAGGTTTGCAGCTATGTATTTTCACAAGTAAACCCAGTAAATACTCAATGCCATGTTCACATCAGCATCCATGGAAACCTAGACCTTTCTTGGAATTTCATGCTAAATTCTGAAGAAGAGCTGGTGATGAGAAAAGTAAATGTCTGAAGAACTAAGTACGACAGAACGAACTCCATGTTTAATTGTCACCAAGTTAGTTTGTAACAAGCTGCTAAGTGTGTGATTTCTTAAATTTTCCTTCAAGAGCAAAAAAATATTTCTGAAATAATATTTTGATTATGTTTTATGAATGCTGTTTATGATCCAGTTAAGCAATGACATCATGGGTATCACTGTTGGGTCTTTGGCGCAGAGTCAGCGGAGGCAGAGGCTTTCCATAGAAATCTGTATAAGAAATAGCAGAGAAAAAAAATCCCACATTAATCTCTCATTTATTATCTCTCTTGCTTAAAGGATGTTTAAATAAGGTAAATTTTTGCTTTCTTAATGAAAGCAGGGTGGCCTGTAAGTTTAGAGCTAATTCCTACCAGCAACTTTCAGACATCGTGCTAGTTAATGTCTGGAGGTGTACTGGCCAAAACAGGGTTTAATTACATTTTGAATACATGCATCAGCATTTGTAAGATCAAGCCTAAAGGTGATCTGTAAACATTCCTAAAAATAGGAAACAACATCCAAAGTGTCTAAGTAACAAATGAAGAAATGAAGTATCAAAATTTGAATGTTGCTGTAATCAAGTCTGCATTGCAATAAAGTTTTAAGTGACAGTAACGCTATGCAGCATCCAAAATTTAGGGACCACTCATGCATGGCATCTGTCTGAAAAGCCATAATAACTTCCTGAAAGAACTATATAAAGAATTTTTAGATAAAAGTGCAGTGTTTCCTTTTCTCAATAAAGGAGTTTAAAATCATGAAATCATTCAAGACAAAGTTATTAAACACACCAGAAAAGAATAAAGAGTATTCTCATACATTTGTGATGATCTAGAGTTAAAAAATCCCAACATGCAGACTGGTACATGCAAGCATTTCACAAGCAAAATAATATCATGAAAGATGGTAAGAGGAAACAGGAAGAAATCAATTAAAAATAAAAGCAGCTTTTTGAAGCACTCAAATCTCAATTTTGCTTATACAGACAACCTCTTCCCTAACAAAGCCTTGATGGCCTGCCAACACAAAATCCCAAACCAAATGATTATAGTGCAAATGAAAACTTGTACGATGGATGTTTTATTAGTCAGTTTCTTGAAGCCTTAGGACTGGCTTTAGGACTGGCAGACAATTTTACCTCTTATAATGAGAGAGGTTTATCATTCTTGCAAATATATCCACCAGTGACAATAAATAGACACTTATTACCCAGTGTTGTGCTAGAATCATTAGCATGACTGGAAAAAATTGCAGTCTTTAGTGAAAATAAGTGTATAATTAAAGATTTATGTAATTGACTCCACTGCCTGTTAACTCTGCCTAAACATCCAACATAATGTTCTCTGCTAAGAATGACACAAAAATGAGTTAAAATATATGCTAAATAACCTGCTTACCAACACTTGACTTTTTGAGTTTGCACATTAAATCACTAAGACAGATTGATGTCTCTGAAAACACCTAGCATTCAAACCCAGCCCTTTGGAGGGTGTTTCAACCTCACACACTACACTAATTTACATATTTCAGCAGCAAAGCCTATGACATATTTGTGACACTTCCAAAAAATCATTTTTAAGACAAAACCAAAGGACTAAGTGCTGTCCTAACTGAAAAAGCCCCATGCTAGAATTCATGGGAATACTGAGAAACACCTATTCCTGTGGTTTTCTGTGGACCAGCAGAAATCAACACTACAAAAAGTCCTATCTGTTTTGAAGCTTCAGGGGTTGACTTACATTGAGGAGCTATCAACTGTTTCATTGATACACTCTTGGACATAGACTTTCAGAGTACTCCTGAAAATAACCTCTATGCATAACCAAGGCTCCTTAACCTTTTAAAAGCAGACTGTTAAATACTTTTTTTTTCCTTGCTCTTACAGACACAATTTTAATTGGAGTCCTGACAAAAATATCTACTGGGCATCCTACTGGAACTGAGTTTTTCAGCTTGGTCTACATGAAGGTAGGTGCTCATTTGCCCCATATACAAAGACTCTTTAACCACTTGGCCAATAACGGTCAAAAAAATTCTTCAACAGAATGCAGTATTGCTGTAGAAAAAAGTGCACTTCAGAGAATCAAAAAAAAACCCCACTCCAAATTTCATCTGATCTCAATGGTTATATCTCTGGTCAAGAGATTATTTCCCTACCAACATATTTTCCATCATTAGATTCCAAAATATTCCAATTATTATACTTATTTTACAAATGGACTACATTAACACAGATGTCAGGTTACTAATTTACACATCCGTGAGTAGGAAACCTAGCTTAAGGGCTGGGGTTTTTTCCCCTCTTTGTCCCACCCATGCTATTGCTACAGAACGTAACACCTCCCTTTGGCACAGATCAAAACTGAGTACCACCGCTTCCCTTTCTTCCCCTCCCTACCTCTTCTTCTGGCTTTTCTTTCTTGCCGCCTTCTCTCTATATGCCTTTGAAAAAGAAGATCAAGATGGTTTTATGATTAAGACTACAAATTACATTTTATGCATGTGAATTATGTTCCTGCAAAAAATAAGTATCTAGGGTTTAGAGATCTTAATTCCCCCTTAGGCGTCTTTTGATTCTTTGGCAAAGAAACTCCATGTTCTGGTACTTCAGAACTTCAGCAGTTAGGTCCACATGGTGCTGTACTACATGATAGTACTGCAATCAATTCAAGCCAGGGTTAAGCTCAAGAATCACTACAGCCACACTGAGCTCCTTTATCCGTGAGTTCCTCAATTAATGTTCTATTTGTTCAACTTGTGTAAGTGTTCTCAGTTCTTTAGTTTGGTTATCTTCCTCTCATATTCCTCCAGATGTCTCCATATTCACTTGGCTTTTCAAAATTTGAAAAATAAAGATGAAAGAAAAAGGAAGAAATTATCATCCAAAAGTGAGAAAAAGATGGAATATGAGCATATGAAAAACATGATCATACCAAAAACTATGTTACTTGGGTCTTCCAAAACCAGAAAATAGTTATTATTGAAAAGAGAAATCATGAATCTGCCTACTACACCTTAACATTTCAGTTATTAAACTTATTTCTCCTACCAGTTTGTGAACTTTCAGGGACGCCACCTCTTCAGGTAAAGCTGCAGATTCCAAGCTTTATCACTAACATCTGCCCTGGCAGACCAATAACCTAGTTTCCAGCTGGAAGCCTCCTTACTTCCACCATCAAATTTATGCTGGGCTTCTCCTCATAGCTGGGATTGCAGTCCCTCTTTTGGAATAGCTATCATAATGCATTTAATACAGAGATGGCCACATGTCTTTAGCTTGCTTTCTCTCGAGAAAACACCCCCAGATCAATGACAAAATTCTTACAGACTATGCTTTTAAAACCATATGGAAACTACAGTGTTGAGTAGAAGAAATTTTGGACTATCTCAAAAGGTAACACAAGGAGTCAGCTTACACACAGCAAATTCATCTGGATGTGGGGCTATGCTTCAAAGAACTATAGAAATACATGGAGCACATCTGGGTTCAGCACTGAGAAGTGATCAGCACTTCCAGATCAGATCATCAGATCAGCATGGAAACAAACAGGCAGCTTAGTGCAGGATCAGCCTGGATGTGGACGAGCCACTATGGATGCCAAATTAATAAGCCCTGCTGCATCTCTGCAGTTCTGCTTAGGTCTTTCTGCAGTATTGCACACTTTTTCCAGTACTCAGGTAACCCAATTCCTGTCCTCATTGCATCGGATAACGATGAACTGCCCACATAAGGACAGTGGAAATATACTTAGAAATTTTCATTTTGAATGCAATGCCTGTTTGGACTTGAAGTAACTGGCCCTGTTGCTTTTTGCTATATGGCACATTATAACATTTAGGTAAATGCTGCTGTGCAAATCACTTCAGGTCATTAATAGGTTCTGCTGCCTGTGCCGCTTTAAACTCTGTATGTGAATATGATAGGACTAACTCTTTTTAGTAAAAAAATAAGTAAGACTTGAAAAATCAAAAAGATGCTTTCTACTAAGCAAACAGGTTAGCTTTTGGTCAATGAAAACTGGCATTAAGAAATAAACATAAAAAGAAAAAAAAACAGATGAAGAATGAAATTAATGTAGAAGTGAATAAATAATGGAAAATGCTTCAAAAAGGTACAAACCCCAAAATATTTTCAATTACCAGCATGATGTGTTTCACCAAGAGGCTCAAGTTTTCGAAGTCTATTAAGCTTGGGAGTTCCCCAGCCAACTAAAGGAAAACAAAGACAGTCAAAACATGCCACGACTGCACTTGATTCTGACAAAATGTATGGAAGCCAGTTCTCTTCGGGAGAAATGAAAGCATTTAGAAATTCCAGAAGTACGTAATATATTGTATATACAGTGAATAATGATGAAATACTTTAAAAATAAACTGATTTACCCTTAAAATACTGATACTTTTAATCACTTTTTCATCAGTGAGTAGTCAAGTTTCTGACTTTTTTTTACTGTGAAAATAACAACACCTTCTTCCATGGAGTAAATCAAACCAATATTGCTGACAGTTTATACCACGAAGTGGAAAACTGCATCAAAAATTTCCTAGAGAGTAAGGTACAATCGCATATCTCAGAAGACCATTCCAGTTCCATCATGCACATGTGAGTATTTTAAAGGATTAATAACCCCGAACTGAGACACTCATTATTGTTCGTTAGTATACTTACCTGGTGGAAGAGCTGGTGGTGGTGTAGGATTTTTGGGAACAGTGTCCTCTGTATTCACAGGTTCTACTCTGTGGCCCCTTTTTAATTTTGGTTTTTTACTTTTTTTCTTGCTGTTATCTGTACCAAACAGAAATAAAGCATTACATACATAAATTATATTCATAGAATATCATAGCTCCTCTTCTAATGCTGTTGTTGCAATGAGAAACATCAGCATTTTCAGTCCACACTTACACACAAAAGAATATGAAATGTACAATTTATACAACATTTTTTTATAGAAAATAAATTGCAAGCATAAAATATATGCAAACTATGCTTTCATAAAGAAATTTGAATCATCTTGGTACTGATGGAAAGTGGACCACATATTTAGTTATGATGAAAATGAACCTAGTTTCAGCTACAGTATCAGTCACACCAACAACCATGCACTTTTTCAAACCAGGTTTTCCAATACAATACCTAATAGTGTATTTTTATGTTTTCAATAGATTAAACTGATGTATAGCATCATGAAAAATAATACAGACAGGTGGAGGAACTATGTGAAAAATAACACTAAATGACACATTAAAAGGAAGCAGTTCACCTGAGTCAAGGCAATCTGAGGCTTGCTGCTCATTCTCTTCTTCATGCTGCAAAAGCTGTGCAGTTGTAGAATTGCATGCTTCTAATCTACTGTCATTTGTGTTTTGGCTACTGCTACTTGATAAGTGATGGCCATCCATTTGTTCCTGTTCTGTTTGAGATTTCAGGACAGCTGTAGCCTTTTCAGTCTCCAACCTTTGCCGCTTCTTTTCCTTTTCAATTTGTTTTTCATTCTAACAAAAAGTATAAGATTTTTTGTAACAACTTGTAATGCTGTAACCTGCCTAATAAAACAGGAAAACTATTTTAAAAATCAAAATATTCCTAAAAATATTTTTCTGTTCTCACATCTAAAAAAAAAAACAAACAAACCCCAAAATATTACCAGGAAAAGAAATTATCTTTAGGTTTATAGATGCTTTCCTGCTTTCTTTTTGGTCATATGATAAGAAAAAATAAGGTAGCTATGTGAAAAACATCAACATTCCTGAGCAGAAGGTTAGAAGCCTCATAATTTCTTCCTCTTTTATTAACGTGTTGGATTATGATTTTAGTTGAAGCAAAATACACATGCACAGAGCTTAAGTATGCAGAAATTGCTACCATGATTTGGACAAGCACCAATTGTGTCATACAGACTCAATGATAAGCTGTTTCACAGCTTCAGTATCACCGAATCAATGTCTCTATAATATTTGCAGATATACCCTTCTTTTGTTACACTGTATGTTGCTATAAATTGTATTACTGTGCATGTAGCTGACTTTACAAGATACATGGATATGGTCACTTTTGTCCTAAAGAGAAGCAAATGTTTGAACTACTGATTGGGAAAATTTCTGAGACTTTACGTGTTTCTTGATATTAGGCTATCTCAAGTCAACAGAATAAAATTCAGGGTAGTAAATAAGAACTACCTGATCCTAGAAACACCTATTAAAGACACTTTGTATATTAATACACTTTTCATGTGTCAAAGCTAAGAAAACGTCTCAATTGTTTCACTTTTCAACAGAAACCAGGTTATGTTCAGAAATCTAAATAGTCGAAGTAGTCAGGGAGATTTTATGTGACTCACTACATCACTAAAACACTTTACAAGAAACTAATAGACCTTAAGTATTTCCTGCACTTGAATATCTATTAATTAGGAAATGTGTTCAGTCAGCTGTTTACAATACCTTTATTTTACTGTATCTACAAAACTTACTGTCACCAAATCAATAACGGGATTGATTCAATGCACATAAAACATGACTAATGAGACTGACAAACGAACGCTGTGCATACAAACTTAGAACAATTCTTTTAAGTGAACTATTTTTCTTATTACCTCTCAGACATTTGTTAGCGGTAGGTCTAAAACGATCCAGATTTCCACATATTCTCATACCTCAGAGATTACAGCAGCTATAGGCTGGAAGGGGTTTTCAGAGTTCCCAGGCTCGGGGTCTTCCTCATCCGGTACGCTTCTTCCTTCTTCTCTTTCCCTTTATTGTTGTTTTTCGGTTTATGTTGTTGCCATTTTAGTGTTTTGGGTTTTTTTGGGGGCAGGCATGGGGAGGAAAGGGGGAGATGAACAAAGAATTATGAAGAAGCCAGACTGTTCTACATAGTAGAAAACACTTCTTAGTTCATTTAACTCACCCTCCAATTTATGCCAGCTGATTTTTACAACATGCTTCTGTATTGTGAAAAGCATTCTACAGAAATCATAATGACAGGCTACCTAGGCTAACATCAATAAGCATGAGTATGTGTTACAGCAGAGGTAGAAACATGCTGCCGTGTGCCAGAATGTTCAATCAGCACTTCAAGACAGAGCAGCAGTTTCTTAGGACAAGATGTGTGACAGAATACACCTGTAACTGGAAGGTTTTGAATGTTCAGCAGTATGCCGAAATTTTTACACTAGTAATCTTTTCTAACAATTGTTTCAAGGTTTTCAGTTGTTCGGGGTATTTTTGGTTTGCATTTTATATTAAAATCTATGTGGTGGGAAACCAGACTAAACCCTATTATTCCATTTTTAAAACACCTCCATGATTTCTCATAGTTCTAGATTCCAATAAGCAGAAAGCAGAACTTGTACCAGACTGTTCAGTTTATGTAGTAACAGTTAGGAAATAACATTTGCTAGAAAAACTTAGTATGCTCAGTAAGCTTTAAATCCTTGATAGCTTGGTTCCCATAAGCTCTATGCACAGGAATGAATCCAGCATCTACGAGAAAAGGAGGAAGGGGAGGTAGGAGAAATTGCAGAGAGAATACCGTTCTTCTCGTATCCTTCTCACTCGCTCAGCTCTTTCTAGTTTCTTTTGTTCTTCATATGCTTTTTGTTCTGTAGTGTCTCTTTGGATGCGTTCATTTAAGGCATCAAAATCTTTTGCTATGATATGTAGAAGCCAATATAAACCCTTTTTGATTGATTTATCAATTTTTTTCCCACAGCCCATGATGGCTGAGCAAGGTTCCTGTAAAAATATAAGGAAAGGAGAAGAAAATTAAATGCAGTTCTGATCTCACTCCTTGACTAAAACCAAGAAATCAAATGAACAATTATTGTTTGCTGTGAAGCTTGCAAAACACGAAGAAGCATGGGAAATGAATTTGTGTTTAGCTGTTCTAAGTTTAGGTGCTTTTTTGCCAAGGCACAAATCACATTAGTCCTACCAATTTCCATTCTTTCCAGTCCCATTTCAAAAATACTAGAATACTGCACACAAAAATGTTTGCATGTCTATCTCTAGACCTCATAGCAGCCTTCCAGTATCTGAAGGGGGGCTATAGGGAGGCTGGGGAGGGACTCTTCATTAGGGACTGTAGTGATAGGGCAAGGGGTAATGGGTTAAAACTTAAACAGGGGAAGTTTAGATTGGATATAAGGAAGAAGTTCTTTGCTGCAAGGGTGGTGCGGAACTGGAATGGGTTGCCCAAAGAAGTTGTGAATGCTCCATCCCTGGCAGTGTTCAAGTCCAGGTTGGACAGAGCCTTGGGTGACATGGTTTAGTGTCAGGTGTCCCTGCCCATGGCAGGGGTATGAAACTGGATGATCTTAAGGTGCTTTCCAACCCAAACCATTGATTCCATGATTGAAATCCTCCATCCATCCTTACTACATAGGACCTGCATGTGCAAAGTTCTGCTGGGGTTTCATGTAC
>WYDI02012115.1:5128-29399 GCA_009867235.2 Psittacus erithacus
CCAGACCAAAAGTCAAAAACACAGCACTGCACCAGCTACTAAGAAGGAGAAAAATGACTGCTACTGCTGAACCCAGGCCACTGATTTACACTGTATAATTTAAACAACTGAACCTTTAGGTGTTAGTATACAGTACTTGCAGTTTAGTTTGACTGAGAATTAGCTACCTTTGAATTGCCCATTGAGGTAATGCTTTTTGGTCTTTGTCAGCTCAGCAGGACTTCTGGCAGCTGTTGAGGAAGTTGTGAAGAAGATTGTTTCCTCTAATCTGTTGCTTTGTTACTTCTAATCTGTGGAAGCTTTTTGTCTCTTCCTTACCTCATCTGGGGCAGCTGAGGACTTCATTTGCAGTATGGAAAGAAAAAACAAAAACCAAACCAAAACAGGATTAGGTTATTTGAACTTAGTGGAAGACTTCCCTGGACTTCTGGAGTTGCAGCTTTAAGGCTGCCCAAAAGCTTGGTTCAGATCTAGGCTAGCTTGTTACCAGCCAGGCAGCAATTTCCATGAACCTGGTCTGTTGGTGGTTTTGGTAACCTTTGAGGTTCCAACTTGAATTGGAGTGTGTGAACACATGGTCTCCCATGCAGCCAGATAGACCAGCTGGCTCTCTGTGGCATCAGCATCTATCAGTGGCAGCTGTGACTTGGGATGCAGAGATGAGCAGTCCCTCACAAATGTTTTTCCAGTGGATACTGCCTGTTAGGAATCCCTGCTGAGAAGCTTGCTCTTGCCTTCTTCTGAACAGCCTGGGCTTTACTTTAAAAAATGCTGCAGTGGTTGGCTTTTCTTGTATCAGGTTTGGGGAAGGACTTGGTTTGGTTAGTAGGTGAGGCATATAAACAATTTTTGGAGTATTTCTGTTCCTGGTTCAGGAGTGGGAAGCAGTTCCAGTTGATATAGTCCATATTAAGATGTATTCTTAGTTTTTAATGTTTAGTAGTAGGTTTTATTTAGGTTAAAAGTATCAAAGAAAGGAAAAATAGCTTAAGTCAGCTATATCTGCATCAGCAATAAATGTGGCCTAGAAAAGTGAGTCTGCAGAAGGAGGGTGGTGCTGAGGACCCTACATCTGCCCTGTGTGTGTTTGATGGTCTTTTACATTAATTAGATCAGCTCTAGGTAGGCCCTGTGGGTTGAATGCATGTTAGCTGCTGTTGGGTGCTAGATGCACTCACTAAATGCCTCTTCTGTTTCTTCTGAATGGTATCCAGGTCATATGCTCCCAGGCTGCAGAGCTACAAGCCAAAACTCAGTAGGGTAAGGTATATAGGGAGATTGGCTTTAAAGGATCTCTGTGGTCAGGGCTGAAGTGGGGTTGGTGACATGTCCATCATCAGCCCCACTGCAACTCTGCACAGCCAGCTTGGTGGGGCTGTTCTCCAGTTGAGTCTTCTCAGCATTTTTTGTCCAAACCTTTGATACCACATAGGAAAGGAGCATCAAGAGTGGATTGATTCTGTATCCAAAAAGTGTACTTTGCCCATCTAGTTAATTTTGGATTAACTTAATGAAGTCTTACTTGCATAGACCTTGACAAGCGGAGCCAAGTCGTGGTGCCTGGTTTGCCTTCTCCAGCAATCAGATTTTCAGTGGTTTCAAACAGTTAAAAGTCATTTCAGTTCCATTGATAGCTGTGATCTTCCACAGCTGAAATTGTTTAAAAGTTCAGGAAGATACTGTTGATTTTTCTACCTTAAAACTTGATTAACATTCTTCTTTCTAAAATCTTTGAGTGTTTCCCAAAGGCATCTGCCCCATTTACTTACCAGCTTTGCTAAATTACATATTTAAAAATCAGTGTCTTTAAAGTACTACATTTGTGGAGGGGAAGAGGTAGCTACTTTCCTAGGTGAAGCATTGAAACTGATAGAAGTTAATCTTTTGGTGGTGATACTGGCAAAGGCTTTTACTCTTCTCTGTTATTTTTTCTTTCTCTTTAGCTCCATTAGGAGGCTGTTCTAGTCTCTCTTCTCTTTCTGGCTCGGTCTATTACTTCTCGTCAGTGATAATAGATGAGATGTGTTTTTTTTGGTTTTGTCAGAGATAGTGAATCTTGGCTTAGAGAGAAGAGACCAGAATGTGTGTTGAGAAGGCACAGAAAAAAATACGACGTTTGTTTTCTAGTTTAATATTTGCTCTTTTATTTAATACACTGCAGCTTGCTTGTTGGCTTTGATTAAGGCAAAAGTAATTTGACTAAGGATTACTTGATGTCTATGCTGGAAACATACAGTTTTTTAGTAGATTTCTGAATGCTTTTTGGTAGCTTTTGGACAGTAAGTCACAAACAACTTGAGTTTCTCCAATTTCAGTGAGGTGAGGCCATCAGATCTCTAGATGTGTTATGAGAGGCTTATACTTGATCCTCTTCTAAACCCATACACCTGATGAAGGTTTGTACTTCTGCTCTTTGCATCTCTGAGGTCCTACGGAAGTACTATCTCTGCTTAGTTTGTTTAGTTTTACTTTTCTAGTAAGTTTTGCTCAAAGGAAAGGTTACTTTCAGTGCAATTCTGTGTCAATCCACCAGATGACACTTGATGCTTAAAGATGAAAAGATGAATGCTCTTGCATTTAAAATTCCATTGTTGATTGAAAAAAATAGTGAAATTCAGAACATTTTATTTCCAAAATGTAAATTTTCAGTTGTGTGTATTAGAAATGCTTGTATGCTGTACTTGGCCTTCTCCAGTGTGCTCAAAAGAAAACAAAAATTGAAGGGAGACTTTTTTAATGAAGGTTTTGAACAAAACTGCAGATAAACCCACAATCGTCATCATGTTCTGATGCACTGTTACTAGACATGTTACTCTTCTTCAAGAGAGGCTAATGGTGGGAGGAAAGACCCTCTTAAGGGTGTATTCTTACACTATTAAGCTTATTGGAAGGGAAGTGTTTTTGTCATCCTTTTGTGTGATGGAGTCCTGGTGTCTTTGCAGGCTCCACCACAATGTTGACAGTAAACGCAAATAGGTAAATGGTTCAGACACAGCTTTGTCAATGCAGAATGTTCTTGAGCACAGACCTGTCCATGCAAGCCAAGCTATACGTAAAACCAAGGGAAGGTTGTTCTGGTTTGTACCAGTGAAGAGCTGAGCTCCCTTCACAACACTTATGTGACAAGTCAGAGGATTAAAACTCTGGTGTTAGCATACATCTCCTCTGTATTTCTGTGTATATAGAAAACAGAGTAGACAAATGAGCCAGAAAATTTTGCTGTAGCAGTATTTATTTTTTTTAAAGTCAATAAAATGTTGTAAAGGGTTTTGGGAGATGTTTTTTGTCAGCCTGGACTCATGTCACCAGATACTGTACTTGGGGTGAGCAAGTGCTGGGAGAAGTGGGGCTCGGTCCCTTTGGACAGATCCTAGGGGGGTACACGTGCACATCTCTGTGCTCAAACTGTAGTTACTTCAGCAAGACCTTTGTAATATGTAACTGTCTCTCTGCTGTTCATCCTGAGAAGCAGCTCATAATTAGAGATGCATCGTACTTGGCTGTTCCAGTTCCAACCGTCTAGTATCTAGGAAGCTTACAGATGTGTAAAAAGGGCTGGTGGGTGGTTCATGGGTAGAATGCATAAATTTATATGAAGTAATCTCCCTCCCACCAAATAATTTGTTTTGTTGCAGCTCTTCACGTCTTTTTCTTTACCCTCTGCTGAAAATATTACTACGGTGCTGTGCCTAAGCAGTGTGATCAGTTGCACTGCAATTTTTGGAAGTAATGTACCTCAGTGATGTTTTAATCAAAAGCTTTAAGATTTACCTGACATCTTACTGATACTGTCTTTGAAATAACACAACTTGAGCACCTAGCACACAAACTATGTTACTTCTTCCAGTGAAAAACATCAACCTATGGCTGTGCCTTACTTGCTTTCCAAGTAACTTACTTGTATTTCTTTTTTAATTTATTAAGTAGCTGGTTTGCATTGCTCAGCAAAGGGTCTGCGTTGGGGCCCTTGGTCCCAGGAAACGCTTTTGCTTTATGTGGCTATGACCTGGCATTAGTGATTCAAGTGACTTCCTCGTGGACGCTTGGCATTCTTGTTGCTTTTGATGCTGTTTGTGATGATTGAAGGAGCCACAGTGCGTACAGACCTTTAACAGTGACATTTGCAATCTGACGTGTCGGGGTATAGTCCCAGGATCTGGGAAATGTACAGGATTGACTGAAGTAGAAAATTGGTCTTTTTTTGCCTGATTGAGGAATACCAGATGGTGACATCTGATGTAATTCCTCTAAAATGCTTTACACTTAACCATACTCAGCACCCCAGGTTCAGGGAATGTGGCAGTACCCATGGAGGTCGCGGGGACCCAAGGTGTGCTCTTGCTGCTGGCTTCACTGCTGGAGCTGGGGGATTGCATATGCAGGGATGTTCTCACAGTCCTGAGCACTTGCTGCTGTATTTTGTTCTTTGAACTTACCTTTTCCAATGGGCTGTCTGAAGAACTTGCGGTTTTATGGGGAAAATTTCAAATATCAGATTCAGTGCCAGTATTTTTGTTGTTTTAATTTTTAGCAAATATTAATCAATCCCCACTCCCCCTACCTGTTAAACCTAGTCTACCTTGTCCTTTTTAACGCAATATAAGCTGTTATGCTCTTTCTGGACAACTGGTAAAGGACAAAAAATCTGCAGAACTGAAGTGAAGGGGGATGATGTTTCTTGCTCAAAACCTGGGAATCATCTGCTTAGCAGATGTTTAAAAATAAGTCTTGAAACTGTTCCGTTTATAAATGTATGTAGCTCGCAGACTTATGCACATTCTTGATATGACAACTGAATTCCCCTGGTAAAATCCATGATCAGTTAGTTAGTGACTTTGCAGTTTAGATGTTGGCAAGTCCACCTGTGTTTGAAATCTGTCCTAACATTAATCTGGGGAAAAACAGGGATGGGTCATTTTCATTAGTGGACCCTTGCTCAGGAATTTGTTTCAGGCTTACGGCTGGAAAGGTTGTGTTGTCTGTCTGTTCACAGCTGTGGGTTTTAAGGAGCTGCAGATTGATGCTATGTGGCCCACCCTGTAGGTTTCCACTTCCTTAAACTGAAGGGAACCCAGAGGAAGCTTGTAGAATTGCTCCTGGATAGTGACCTGGCCTAGCAATAAGTTTCTTTCTAAATGATTATAGGGACGAAAAAGAGGAGGAGAAATACTGGACACGTGGAGCTGTAGGCTCCTCCTGAGAGCAGGCTGGAGCAGCAGGATGGATGTCTTCTGGCGAGCTGCTTCTCAGCCCTGGATTAGGGGCTGCTGGAGCTGAAGGAAAGTGTCCATGGGTAGCAGTGTTGGCTGTCAGCCTAGCAATTCCTTTAGTTAAGGTCCAGCTTTGTAGAGTTCAATGTAAATGAACAGTATTTTATTTATGGTTGTGGGATTTAAGCTGACTTTTGCAAGCGTACAATTCTATGTTTTTCAGGTGATATACATTGTCTTTAGCCCACACAGAACGTCACATGTTGTCCAGTTCAGTCAGAGGGTCGATCTGGGATCAGTTTGGAAATAAAATTAAGAATGGGTTACTCGTAAAGCTCTGTGGTCTGTCTGCATGAGATGCTACAAGACCCGACTGTCAGGTTACCTCCATTTAGATGAGAGGTGGACAGTGCCAAGTGCAACTTGGAAAGCTCTTAAATGTCAGGAGAAACGCTGAAGTTTGGAGGGTTGGCAAAATTGAATTAGATAATTCCTTTCTAATTTAAATCTCAGTTTCCCTTTGTCTTTTATCATGCGCCCAGACTAAAAACACATCCTTGCCTCTCTTTCATTTTTGCTTCCTCCACCCTTCATACCTGGGCAGTGTATTAAAATAGAGGAATTGCATGTCTGATGGCACAAAAGCTAAGCAGGAATGAAATAGTTTACAGGCCATAGTATGCATTTGTCATGTTCCTTGCAGCTTCCTCTTCCCTTTCCATCTATTACCCGAATATTTTGGTTTTCATTTTCAATCTTACTTTTCTTAAGATTGTTATGGTCAACTCTTTTGTTACTCTTCAATTTTGTCTCAAAACCCCATGAAAGAATTATACTGAAAAGATAAGGCTGTAATTCCTAGACAAGCTGCACTTTTAGACTGTGTTCAAAGGAGGTTTGAAATTAAGTGATGGGAGTTTATGCATCTCTAATTAGAAGCAAAGTTAAAAGACCATGACAGATTCATTGATGATCAACCTCAGCCCTGATTAAACATCTGTTGAAGCTCAACTTAATAAATTACCAGATTATTGCTGCCTGAGAGGCAGTTACTGGGTATTTGTGGGGCTCTGGAGGAACCCCATCACGATGTGTTAGGGGGACCAGTAATAACAGTCTAGGGGCTCCATCCACTCTGCCCAGCTTGCTGCCAGAGTTAAAGCCCTTTGTCCTCCCTAACATCAACATAACTTGTTTCTTAAAAAACAAAAAAGGAAAGAAAATCCAGAATCTCAGGGTGTTCTACTGAAGGGAACGGAAGATAGTGCATAAAACTTCATTTTCTTTTTGATTAAAAAGGGTCTGAACAGATCATGAAGGCAAGCAGAAGGCTGTAGAGTTTGAAGGGTAACAAAATACTTGGTTTAATGTAAACTTGAGCTTACTTGTGCAGAAAATCATGTTTTACAGGTTGGAGAAGAGCGCAGCAGTCATAAGGAGGTTCAGTGCAGCTCGGGTTAGTGCTGGTGAAGATCACCTGGGGCTTGGGTGGTTTGTGTGATTCTGGCACATCTTCCCGCTGTGGGGAACCCAGGGATTTCTTGAATATGGTGTTTTACTTTTCCTCACTGCACTTAGGTGCATCCAACCCAAGATGCGTTGTGTTCTGTAACCGGTGTAGTAGTTTCTCACCTTTTCACCTTTTTCCTATTCATTTAGCAATATTGAAAGATATTTCCTTGAGAAAATGAGTTTCCTGAGCCAAGAGTGCATTGCCAAATGTTTGTCTAAACCATGTCATTAGTATGGACAAAACAAATGATAATAAGCACAAATTCAAACCTCTTGGCAGTAAGCTAGAACAAAGAACTCTTTTGACTCTCTTGTGCCAAACGTTTAAACCCATGCAAGAGACTGTGCTTAAAAGAACAGCATTCAAAATAGAAGCCCTGGGTACCATAAAAGAGGCAAGTTTGCACAAGACAAGAGGGCCTGGTACTTTATTCCTCATGCCAGGATGTAGTTTCATGGCTGTTTGAAAAATAAGAGAACAAAGTAAATCCTTTTCCTGCAAATGCTGAGCTTGTGCTGGCTCCAAAGCATCTCAGGCTGGACTCTGGTCATGGAGCCGCTGTCCTCCGAACACCAAGGCCCAGCAACTTGTGGGGATGCTGCAGAGTGGCAGCTGGCTCAAAGGCTGAAGCACTCAGTCCGTTGATTCGTATTTCTTTGTTTGGTTCCCTTAAGCAAAAACCTGCTAAATCTTAGCCAGGAGGTGATTTGATTTCTGTAATTGATGTATTATTTCATGTCAATGGAAATGTTGCTTAATGAAGTGCTTTGGGTTTTGGGGTTTTTTGTTTGTTTGTTTGTTGTTTTTTTTTTGTAAAGCTTTCTGTATAATAAATCAGTAAGTCTGTGAAATCCAGGATGAAGGCTTTAGAAATGACAGTGTTGAGTGTAATTTTACAGATCCGTGTGCAGGCGCTGGTTTTTGATCGATGCAGTGCAGACATTAATAGGAATAGCCAGATTTTTTCTATTTTTTATTTATTTAATTTGTATCCCTACAGTTTTAACTTTTCCCATGGTGGAGCAGGCTGCACTGATTGCCATGCTAGGCAAGTACGCTGCTATTGGTTCCTGGCAAGGAAGCCAGGTCATTTGTACCTCTTGAGCCTGGTAGAGAAACGAGCAATTGAGTGAATTGTAGCCTTTTTCTTTACAGCCAAGGATAAAATAAAGGGGAAAATTAAAAAAAAAAAAACAAAAAGAAAAAGAAGACCTTTGCTTTGCTTTGCATGAAAGCATGCACGTGTACAGATAATTGCAAAAGCTGCAGAATAAAGCTTTACATGCAAAACCTTTTTTTATGACTCAGAAAGTGGAGTGATAGTCCATGCTAAAATTGCAAATATAATCATGGTCTCTGTTTCTGTGCACATTTCTGCAGAGTAATTTATCTAACACCATTTCTATTGTTTCTGAATCTATTTGGAAATGGAGTAAGAGAAAGCAGCAGAGCTCTGAGTCCAGTTGGGTATTTAATTGGAAGGAAACAGTGTAATGCTCTAACTGCTCTGGCAGGAGGTGCTTGTACTGAGCTAGAAACCAGTGTAGAAGAGAAGACTCTCCTGTTATCACAGAATCACAGAATGGTCTGGGTTGGAAGGGACCTTCAAATCTCATCTAGTCCAACCCCCCTGCATTGCACGGACATCTTCAACTAGATAAGGCTGCTCAGAGCTACATGTAGCCTGACCTCGAATGGCTACCAGCGGCCCACCACCTCTCTGGAAAATCCGTGCTAGGATTTTAGCACCATCATTGTAATGCTGGACTCTGTCACCTTTACTCATAAAAAGTAGCTGTTGATTCAACTGAATTAATTCAGTTAAACTTTTCAATTCCTTTGACTAAGACTGTTGTATTTTGGCATGTGGATGAGAATTGGTCTGTGTTTGTAGCGTCCCATATTTGCATTCAGATCCTTATAGAAATACAGTTTCTGTTCTGCATAAATTTACTTTGATATAAATTTATATATGGGATTACCTACCTTTTACCGTGGGCCAACCAACACCTTTAAAAACAATTTTTAATAGAGGACAAGACCTTTCGAACATTAAACCTTATAATGGCAGCTGTGGAATGAGCCTGCTTCACCACGGCATGAGGAGGAAGCATGTTCTTTGAAAGACTTGAACTTCTGCTTGGAAGCACTGATTTCAGTCTTTGAAGGGAATAACTTCTTTGCAAATATACTTGCTACCCGGTGCAGAGAATCCGTGTGGTAGAATAATGTGTTCTGTTTGGTATTTCTTGCAAAAAACCAACTTTTTGTGTTGTGTCTGTTCTCTGTGTGTTCCTTTTTTTTTTTTTTAATTTTTTTAAAAATTTTTTTATTTAGGTGGTGTTTTGGAGGGTGGAGTGGGGTGTCCTCTCTCCCTCCCCCCCACAGAATTGCATAATCTGTTTGCACTGGGCCATGGCTAATGTATGGATTTGCTTTCTGCAGCACCAGTGATGGTCTACCAGTATGTTAGCAGGGGAATCCCACAAGAATTTCCCTGCCTCTCCCATGGAACAGGGAGGAGGTGTATGCATCCAGAATAAATGAACTTCATTTATTTACTCTGGCAAATGAGAAAACAAAGGCTTCCATTTACTTTTTTTTCTTTTTTCCTCTGACCCAATACTAGCAACTTGATAGCTGTGAGGGGGGAGAGGCAGCCCTGGCATGGGAGCTGGGCAGGATGACCACTGGCCAGGAGTCTGCTCCAGTGCTGCTCTTGCTGGGAAACCTTGGCAACATTTCCTTTTCCTTTTTCTTCTTTTTCCTTTCATTTTGAAGCATTCTTTGTTTGGACTGTGAACAAAGTCTGGTTTTGGTAAGTATTTGTACAGTGCCTGTCTCTTTGGGCTCTGCTTTCTTTGGGGATTGTTAAGTGCTTTTGTAGTAATTATAAAATGAAAGTTAGACACTGGTTAAACACTGGAACAAGCTGCTATCAAAGTGCTCTCACCAAGAGCAAGGGCTGGCATTCCGCATCCCAAATCTTCTAAAAAGGTTACCTATATCAAATGTATCTACATCCTGAGCTAATTGCCAAGGCTGATTCTCTTCACTGCTCTTTCTCTTCCCACTTTCCTCCTGCACTCCTCAAAGCACCTCCAAATTGTATGTCCAGCTTTAGAGCTGCATGGAGGTGACCATGACCATGGTCACTTAGAGGAGGGTCAACAGAGACAACTGCTGTGTTTTGGAGGTGTGGGTTTATCTTCATGTATTTATTTCATGGGGAGGATGAGATGCCATGAGATTCTGGAGGATCAACTGTGTCTGGGCTTTGGCAGGAGAATGAATAGAAGTAGCTTTAGAAAATGAAGCCTCTAATGAAGGTATCTCTTTGAAGTTTGCCCTTTTGGGAAGGATCGATGCCATAAATGCCCATCTTAGATTTGGCAAAATAAGTACATGTGGGCATTTTCCTGGCTGTCTTTACTGCTGGACTTTTTCTATTATCAGGATAATATCAGAACTTTGCAGACCTGAGCATTAAGAGTATATTGCTCTCTTGCACTGTCTGCTGTGGCAGCAGAGATTGGAATTTTCGGAATAAAATTGTTCATTGATGTATTCTTTGTGAATAAGTTTTCATTCCTGTTGTTCTTAAACAGATCATGCATGAAATTGTGGGAAGTTACTGCTAAACAGCAGCAAACTGCCACTTTGAGAGTTTGTAGTTAGAGAGAATGATTGTCAAGGTGCATGTGTGCGTGTATATATATGTATATAAAATATATGTAAGTTTGTGTGTATATATGTGTATAAAAAATAAGAATTATATGTATCAAAAATTCAAAAGAATTGGCCTGGCTCCTGCTCTTGCTGAAGCTGTTTAGCGTTATGCACCATTCAAAGTACGCAACTGGTTCCCCTGGACAAAGGCTATCTTTGTTTTTTGTGTGAAGTCATGGTCTATTTAAAACTGTGTTTTAATAACGAATTTCGCTGGAAACTGGAGGAAATGAGACCATGGGGTTTTGTCCTGATAAAAACCAAATTGGAAATTGCAGAGACAACTGTGAATAAATATGCATGTCACATTTTATTGTTTCTGCTTTCCAGTTTTGTTCCTCTTATTTAAATGTTTTGGAAGAAATTAAAAAGCTCAGATCAGTGACTTCACACAAGTAAGTTTTATCTACTTTTAAAGCGTGTGCGGACCATGGACAGAAAATGAGAATGGATAAAAGTACTTCACACCTTTCAGATTTGTTTTTAATAGGTTTCATTTAATTGGACTTCAGGCCTGACCATGTTCCCCCTTTCTCTCACTTCTTGCTGGTTGGGTCGTGGTTTTCTCCTGACACTCCCTGGCATGGCTTTAGAGTAGAGTGCCCCGGTGACATGCAGCCCTGGGCTTAAAGTCTGTCTTTAGGATTTGCTGCTTCAGGTAATCCTCAGCATTGCCTGTCTGTTGTTGATGTTAATGAAAATAGTAATCTATTAATAGTATGACAAAATTTAATACCTTTATTGAACATGTGGAGTGAAATGATTGTATCAAAGATATCTTATAAAGACCCATTTACCTAGTTTTATTGCAGAATATATGTATTTTTTTAAGAAGAAGAATTAGCAAACTTCAGTAGCTGAAGCTATTTGAGACTTGAGTCTTTTGACACCAGTTTTGCCCTGCAAGTGATCTAAACCTTTCACTTTCTTTTTCCTACAGGATCTTAAGGGAAGTGTCTAAAATAGGTTGCAGAAATCTGTATGACCGGGCAAAATTTTCTGTTTAGGTTGTTTAAGCCTAAACCAGCAAAGCTGCTAAGTTCAGAAAGGAACGTATTTTGGCAGCACAGGTGTCTGACAGCAAAGCTACTTCAATTTTCTCAAAATCTGTTAGGTTTTCAAAAATTTATCTTGCCACTGAGCAGTGATAAACACCCATTTCTGGCTTAATGCCACCAAGGAAACTCCAAGTGGGTTGGAACAATCATCATTTAAAGTTGCAATGCCCCTGTAGTAACTGCAGATAAAGTTATCTTCTGGAAAAAATCACTTCAGCTTCATTTCTGGTGACTTGGACTGGGTTAGAATGTGTGGAAAATCTGCATGGCTCCCCGAAAGCCTCCTAGGGTGTCCGTCTGCCCACACACCCAGCTCTGCATAGGAGGAAATGGTAAAATACACACTGCAAACCACAGACAGCCCCTGTGTGTACCTCTGTATATCTCCACTTTCATGACCTGGCTGGCTGTTTCAGTTGTAGTTGCTCAGCTTGGGAAGCTATAATATGTTCACCCGGTGTGCTTGTGTAGCTCTCAAGCAAATTAATTGTAGAGTTTTTGATGGTTATTCAGATGTTATTCCATTAAAACAATGCCTCTGTTGCACAGTGTTACTGGATGGGTGGTACTGAATGGGTGGTAATGGATGGGTGGTACTGGATGGGTGCTTTGTGTCATCTTCTGAGGGGGTTGAGATTTTTTATTCTTCTTTTTCTGCATGCAGCTACTGATGCTATTAATACACAGCGATTCAGGAGTCAGCATTACGTACACAGTGTTGCAGTTAGGCAAGCTGGCACGGTTTTCCTTTGTTTCATTTGCAGGTGAAAGTAGTTGTCAGTATTAAATAAAGAGTAAACAAAGAGCAGGTATCTCCTTGTTCCTCGTTTCGCTGTGTACATGATTTGAAGTGTTAGTTTAACAATGGCCTTTTTCTTTTTTTTGGTGTTTTTTTTAATAAACTCTTCTTCCATCAAGAGGTTGTCAATAATCTATAAGGTACCAGCAAATGAGAGATTAATTCTTCAGTTCTTTGCATGTGAGCAATTATAATAAAAAGCATCAAGATTACGGGAGCATCACACTGCAATAAATAGCCATTCACTTGTCATTTTTGTTCCATTTAGTCTTCCTCAATAAAAGACTAAACTGTGTTGGGTTTTTTCTCCCTCAGCTTTGCACATCTGATATCTTGCCTTGTTACTAGGAGACGTAGGTATGATCTGTATGTTATGTTGGTATTACCCACGTAATCCCAGAAGTGTAGGCTGGTAAGAGTCTCTTGCTGTTTAGCTGTTAGAAAGTCTAAACCAGGAATGCTTTTTTATTTGTTCAGGGAGTCAGAAGAAACCTGCTGACTATGCTTTCCAGACATATCTGAATATGTGTGATTTTTATATACATATCAATATATACGTATCTATACATATTCTTTGACTTTTGATAAACAATATATGCTATTCCTGCAATTTCTTGGCCTGGTACTGTGCTTCAGTTGTTACCTTTGTCTCTCCCTGGTAGGCTACCTTTTAAAGGAAAGAACAGTACATCTGAGCTGCTCCCATGTGGATTCCACTGATCTCGCTGAGCTTCCTTGATAATCGACATTGTGGCTTTTTAACCTGGTTTCCTGCAGAAGTGCGGGTTATGCAGTTTTCTGTCTGTCTCCTGGTGCTCGGGTGGCTGTGGGCTCATTTCCAAGTACGTTGATAAAAGGGGCAAAGAGCTCCAGAAGGATTTTTTTTTTTAATTTTTCCTTTAATTTTTTTTTTCCAAAAGTCATTAACCAAATAGGTCCCTGGAAAGGAGGAGACCAGTGAGCAAAGCCGTCAGGTTGGCAGCCACTGGCTGGGGAATGGATGCATGAGCGGCTCCAGATCAGGCCCCCACCCAAGCTGGCCCATGCACAGTGGGAAGCTGGTGTTGGGATGAGGGGATGTGCCTGGGAGCAGGCTAGGCCAGATGAGCCCCCCTACTCCTCTGCTCCCCCTGCAGCCCTTGGGCTACTCTGGTGTCTGGCTCTTTGGGTTTTTCAGCATTTTAACCCTTCCCCATCACTTGTTTGTAGCAGGTTTTTTGCCAATCCAACCACAGTGTTTTGCTGTGTTTGCTTTGGCAGATTTAGGTCTGCTCTTCTTTCAGTTTGTGTAGGATTTAGGATTCTCTTTGAGTGAAACTTAGTGGTTATAAAGCTGTGATGGTGGGGGCAGCTGTAGGAGCACAGGAAAATCACACAGGGTGAGCTGGGTACCATGTCGTCCACGAAACTTACTTTTTTTGTGATGCTGTAAGTAAGATTTTGGCTTATTTGTATTACACTTTTTGGTTTGTGGCCTGGTAAAGGAATGTTTAAATCCTGTTTGGCTGCAGAGGAAAACAGAAATACGTGGATAAGGCTGTTTGCTCCTTGCTTCACAGAAAGGTGGACTGTGTTCCTGCTGGGGTTTCTTCACTCCTGTACCTGCAGTATGTCTTCTAGGGATGGTATATGTATAGATATAATATTACTTCATCTTCCTGCTGTGAGATGATGTTTGGGAAAGCATTTTTTCATTTTATTATTTTTTTTTCCTTCTCTCAAAGGAAAAGATGCTCTTGCAAAAGCTGTATTAGTCAGCAAGGGACCCAGCTTAGCCTGTTTCTCTCACCAGCTCTTCCCTGTCCTGTGTGGTGGGAGATATTGGGCACATCTCAAGGGGTGCTGGGACCCCAGTGGTGTCTCTTGGGGGGATGAGGAGGGAGCTCCAGGGAGAAGGCTCTGGGGCAGGGGCAGCTGTGGAAGCAGTCACTTCCGGGGGTTCTGCAGAGAGGCTTTTGCTACCTAGTGCCCAGCTGGCTTGTGACTGTTCTGGTGTCCTCACCTCAGCTCTACCCATGTCTGTCCTTTTGTGTGGCCCACAACTCGGTTCCTTTCTTCCTGACTTAGCTTTTTAAGCAAGCCCACAGGAAATAAGTAAACACGTGGAATTTGGAGGGGTGCCCATAGCTGCTGTGCTTGCAAACCCACAGTGGTCTGTTGGGTGATTCAGGCTTCTTCATGTCCTCCAAGGAGTGAGGAGGTCTGGCTTATGTGCCAAGGTGGAACGCTGTTCAAGAACTGTTATTAAAAAAAACCTTTAGCAGTTCCTGTGTGTTCAGATGGTGCATGGGGACTTCTTCACATACAAAAGTTAAACGCGTTAGTAATAGTTAATGGTAAATTGATGTCTGTGGAGTTGCTGTTGCTTTGTGGCAAATATTGGACAGTGAGTTTTGCGCTTGATTAGAAGCACTGCATTAATGTCACTGTACCTAGCAGCTCTTGAATTGATACAAATTAAATTTGTAGCACATATAATCACTTTGATGAAATTGTATTGGCCATCCTTGCCAGGGTTTTGGTTGTAGGCTTCAGCCTACCATGTCTTAGTTTAGTTAATGTTTAATGGGAATGCTGACAGATCCAGGGAGGGGGGAGCACAGTGGTGGATGAAGTTGGGATCTCACTGGGGCAGCAGCCTGAAGCAGGACACTGCAGTGCCTGCCCTGCTTTTGCTGATGGCTGTTCTCATTTCTGCAAACAGCAAAATCATTGGGGTGATCTGTTTCATACTCTGCCTGATAATTGTGCGTAACAGAAATGCTGCCCTGCATCTTAATGATAAGCTGATGCTCCATATTGAGCCTTCCTGAAACTAGTCATCCTTGCTACAGCCTCAGCTCTGCAACAGGTTCATCTTTCACAACCAATTTTTAATTGGAATTGAGCATTAATTCCCATCTGTGCAAATTCTAATATGTAAATGAAGTTCCAGTTCTTCAGCTCCTCTTTGGAGGCTCTTACACCACACTTGTTTCAAACAGCTTTGCCCCAGCATCTCTTAGCAGTTTCATGCTTTTCAGCAGTATGTAATCTGGTGAAAATGAAAGTAAGTGCAGGCAGAATTATAGTGGTAGTAGTAAAACACATTTTCTTCTCCTACACAGTCCCATGCAGCCTGGTGTTAAAGCATTTTTACCAAGCAGCAGCATTGCTATCAGTGAAGCCCCCTCCCCTTCCCACATGTATTTCCATGGAAACCCAGGGAAGGCATTCTGCAGCCTCAAAACTACTTTTGCTCTTTCATCATGCAAGCCGGCATTGTCAAGGGCTGAGTGTATTCCTACAGCTTTGAATGAATAAAAAAAAAGCTGAATTTGGATGGGCAGTTGTTATTTGGGAGGCCCTATAGCAGAAAGAACGGGCAACCTTCAAGTGACCTAGTGTCTGTACGTTGCTTAGTAAGGCGAACCCAGTCTTGCTTCATTAATTGATTAACTTGGAGGGTGGAGATTATCAGAAGGATCCTGTGAAGCGAATCTGGTGATTTCCTGCAGCGGCTCGTGGGGAAGAAGGGGCAGATGGCTGGGCAGGCGGTGCTGGCGGGCTGCTGGTAAGCTCGCGTGTGTGATCTGCTGGGAATCTTGCTTTCTTATGGAGTCTTTAATGTCTTTTCAGGTATCGTTTAGGAAATGGTGTCTTAGCAGATTCCTGCTCTTTGACTACATGATGCATTTACGTTTTGTTGGTGTATTTGGTGGTAATGTTGAGCGGCATTTGGAAGTGCATGCTCTGTGTGAGCAATTCAGGAGCTGGTAGCAAAATGTTTGCTGTGTTTCCTGCCATAATGAGCTGGAATGATTCTATGATCTCTGCGGTGCAGGCTTTCTGAAATCTGTATTTGTGCAGCATTTGGGTGGAGGTGTTTAGAGGATTATTTTATATTTGAGCAAGCTGAGGCTATTTGATTGCTGTGTGTGATACGAGTAGCATGTGGAACTGGTAGTACTTGGTTAAAGAGAACCAATTGCTTGCAAACCGTCTCTGCAAATGGGGAAGAATGAAATGATGTAAGTAATTGTTTTTTAAAATACTCTGCAGGCAGAAATCTGTGTGATCCAGGCGTGCTCAAAACTGTTTCTTCTGTGCCCTAAACTGAGTACTCAGATTACTGGTTTTTAATTTTCTGCTTCTGTCTGTTTCCATGTTGTCTGAGTTCAGAAATCACAGTGCAATAATAATATTAATTGAAGTATTTCAGGGGTGCTGCCTCATCGGAGGGTTGGATTGCCATTTAGCTGGCTTCTGACATGCTGGCAGGATTTTTGCTTTCGCTTGCTTGCATTATTTGGTTGGAAAGAGGTAAAAATGTAGCTTTCTTCTAAATGTGTCTGAAGTACATAATGGCTGTGAAGTCACCATGACAACACAGGGACCTGGATCAGATTTTTCTCCACCCTTTTTCTGTTCTCTTGTTTTTTAAATCTGTGTTATTTATGCATTCTCGGAGATATTTGAGGGGGTATCTTACAGCCTCTGTTGGTATGGGACTTTTAATGCTATCCAGCTCTGGAAATAATGTGTGTTTGCTGGGTTTTCTTTGATTAAGCACAGTCCAATGTATGTAATTTGCTGTACAACTAAGGTGGGATCTAAACAAGGACATGAGCACCTCCAGCAGACGTTAAGGATCTACCTTTCCCATGATTACAGTGTTGCAGCCCTGAAAACTTCTGCTGAGTTCTTATATGGTCCCAGGGCTTCCCATGTTCTCGTGGCATTGCCATGTGGGATGTGGAGCCTGGGGATATCTGAAAGTTACGTATGAGCTAAGGTGTAAGATCATCTTCATTGGAGTTTGGGGCAAGCTGGGGGGCAGCAGGAAAAAAGTCAGATGATGGTGAAGAAACAGTCAGTTCTTCCACACTTCTTTGCTAAGGGACCCTGAATGCACTTCCCAGGTGGGAAAAGAGTAGAGGGTTTGGCAGGACGTAGCGCTAGCCCTTCCTTCCAGTTGTTGGGACTTACTAAATACGTGCTGCTGAGAGCAAAGTGAGGTTGGTGTTCAGGTCCCCTCTTGGGTTGAGGCACTCACATTTCACAGTTTTTTTTTCAGCCTGCCAAGGGTTGGACTGTACAGGGCCCTTCAAGCTCTTCTGCAGCACTGGCACCATTCAGAAAGGAATGAAAGACTCACCAAGTTAGGGTGTGCTGGATGGGCAGCGGCTCCAGCACACTGCACACACTTAAGACTGCAGGACACTTAAGAGACTGTGTTGGGGAGTGATGATGGGAGAGCAACTGGCTTCTGGTCTCCACTCCCACAGCTGCAGGCATGTGAATGGAGTTAGATAGGTGCCTACTTTGCGGTTAGTGTTTCGGCACGACCCAACTTGGGAATCTTCTAGGTATTTACTTTTTGGGAGTAGACATCTTACCTGGAGATCTCTCCCTAGTGCCACCTTCTGCCTCCTCTCAAAAGGGTTTGTAGGATGGGAGGGAAGGTGTTTGTGTCATACTTGTAACAGCAACCTGTGTAATTTATAATGTATATAGAATAACAAGTAGCAGTAGGTGCTCTGTGGAGGTGACATTTCAATGTCAGCAGAGATGGGTAATTGCATACTTCTAAGCTATCATACTTATTAATGGAAAAAGCCACTGTAATTTGGGTAAATGGAAGTAGGAATCATTGCAGTTGTTGCTTGTGCCTATGTAAATCTGGAGAGGTGCCGTGTCTGTGACATTTTCTGAAAACATACAGACTTAGTTGCCCTTATGCAGTTGTGAGCACATTTTGGTATAGAGGCAGCTGGAAAGCAAATGCAGCACGCCAGAGAAGGACTCTTCGTCAGGGACTGTGGTGATAGAACAAGGGATAATGGGTTCAAACTAAAACAGGGGAAATTCAGGTTAGATATAAGGAAGAAGTTCTTTACCGTGCGGGTGGTGAGGCACTGGAACAGGTTGGCCAAAGAAGTGGTAAATGCTCCATCCCTGGCAGTGTTCAAGGCCAGGCTGGACAGAGCCTTGAGCAACATGGTCTAGGGTGAGACATCCCTGCCCATGCAAGGACTGGATGATTTTAAGGTCCTTTCCAACCCAAACTATTGACGGTGACTTTTGTCTGTGTCTCATTACCTTGCTTGACATAACAAAATGAAGAACCGGATATTTTTCTTTTCACTGCTATCAACTCGATGTCTTACTTGCTGTCGCATGAATGGTATAATAACTTCTTTTAATTTGGAAAAATGTTGAGTTCTGTCTAATTCTGGGGCTGAAGTTCCAAGTAATGTTTGACAGGAATTATCTAGAGCTGGGTAGGATTGTGTCCTTTGAAGAACCACATGTCTACACAAAACCTAGTTCCCTTCTCCTTAATGTTACCTGATGTTATCATTTTGAATATAGCAACTATGCAAAAAACCCAGTCCTTTGGAAATTCATCTTGAGTATTGGAGAAGAGATTCCATTTGAGCCAGAGGATCAAAACAATGAGATAAATCAGTGCTGGAAACAAGAAGTAAGAATCCGATGAAGTTACATTATAGAGATTTTTGTGGTTACATACCTTCAAGGCTTTCAAGGTCCTTAAAGTTAGGAAACATACCGTAAATGCTAGAGTCAAAAACCTGAAAGTCGTGACCTTGGAAAAAGACAACCACAAACAACAAAACAAACCCCCATCTTGTTTCCAGGGTTTGAGCCAAGCCTCGTGCTGTTACAAAATCCAAGCTGAAATTAATCCCTGTTGATGTATAAAATTGCAATGGGGATAGGACACATGGGCAATGAAGATGGCATTACAGCGTTCTTGGTATTTAAGAGTCCTGGAAATTGAAATTATGCTTTTTATATCAACAGTAGTTGAAAAGTTCACCTACACTTACCTGAAATCAAGGCATTTGTATTCTTTTTTTCCCTGCTAATTTTCTCCCTTTCTAAGTGAGGAAAGGAAAAACTTGATTTCAGTCCTACGGAATAGGATCACGTTCATTTGTAGCATTTTATTAGGAACAACCTGGTTTTGCTCTGTGTCAGAAACTGGCAGTACCTTGTATTGTAACTGATCTTCTTAGCCTTTCCCAGTACAGGGGAAGTGTTGGCATATGCACTGCCATGAAGAACTGCATCCAAGGTGCAAAGATTCTTTCCAACTTACAGGTTGTTTCTCTCTTCCAAAAAAGTGAAGGATTCACCATGGTTGATAACTTGACAATTAATTTTAAAAACTAAATTCTGCTTTGATAGAGCTGTTGTTCTTTGCCCCTCTTCCCCTCCCTGCCCCCCCGAAAAGTTTTTGCATTTGCAAGTTCCAAAAGGAAACCAAAATTGAGCATTTTCATTCAACATGGGATCAGTTATGTTTCATTTCCCCTTTAAATGCAAATGTGGCATTAAAAAACCCTTGCCACAAGAATGGCAGAGGCCTGGACAAAATGCCTTGTTGAAAAGACTGAAGATTTCAACCTGTTTGGTTGTCAAAGACAAGCTGGTTTTAACTTGGGTTAATCTTGGGTTAGATTTATTGAACAACTAGCCAACATGCCACGGTCTGAGAAGGTGGGAAGATGAAACTGTGGTTATTTTGCTTGTAAAGGCGCCTTTGTTTTTAAGAAGAACAAAAAATACCAGTTTTTGGATATTTCTTTCAGTACTGTTGAGGGCCGGTGAAAGTATTTTATTGCAGAACAAGGGGTTTCTTTTTTTACATGCTAAGAGATAAAAATAATTGTGATGCGGTGCTTCTTCTTAGTGGCCAGTTGAGTTGCTGTAGACCATATAGTTCCCAGAGTCCTGCCAGAATAGCAGCTTTACCTGTTGTACCACAGTGGGAGATGTCACAGAGCCCAGTTCCACTTAGTGCAGCCTGTGGTCTTGCTGGCTTCCATCCAAGCACAGTCTGCTTTCACACCTCTTCCCTGTGCATGGGATGAGCTGAATCAGTGCAGAGGTGGGTCTGTTTATTGACCTGGCAAAACCCTTCTAATCAAGAATCATGCGATGTCTGGTTGAGGGAGCAGAGTGGGAGGAATCCACTTGGAGGAGGTTAAGTACAGTAAAAACCCTGCACCATTAGTCCCACCATCTGTATCTTGCACCTGTGTTAATTCTGTCCTTTTGCACTGGATATACCATTTCTTTCTGCTATTGAATATTTGGTCTGGTTTGTTAAAATATCCTCTTTTTGGAATTACTGCCATGAGTAGCAGAACGAATGGCAGTTGCCATTAACTTAATATACTAGTATGGAAATAGATATGACATACAGAGGACTAATGGAGCTCCAGGGCTGATCCCGTGAGGTGCTGAGTTTCCCTTCCAAAGGGCACAAGCATAGTGCTCTTGTGTTCCTTCTGAGCAGCCTGGATGGAGAAATACAAAAGGCTTCAGGACCGGACCCTTCAAGAGTTAAATGCACAGAATCAGTAAATATTTAGGTCATGGAGGACTGAGACTGGAGAAAGACTGAATGTTGCTAACAGCTGATGGGCTTCATGCTGGTAAGAGAGACTAAAGAATATCTTCTATCCAGTATTAACATTAGATTTTGAGTGTCTAATTTTACTTTCTGTTGAGTTTGTGTTCTTAGTTGCATTTCTGTTGCTTTGCAAGAGGTGAGGTGTACAATGGATCTCTAAATGGGCTTTCTAGGACCATTACTTGTGTATTTCATCAGCTCCTACAGCCCTAGTTGGAGTTGACTTCCTAGTAACAGTGGATATTTTGAAGATTAAATATGGGTAATTTGCATTTTTTTCTGAGGAAATGCTTACAAAATTCAATGTCTTAACTGACTTTCTGCAGGCCCTTGACCCATAAACCCCTTCTCAACTATATGGATAGTCCTGGCTTTGAAAACTGAGTGACCGTTTGCATGGTACGTGTTGTAACTGTGGTCCTGCAAGCAGTCCCTCTAACTCATGTGTCTGGCCATGTTCACACTCAGGCTTGAAAAACCTTTATTTAGCATCCTGGGTAAGGTCTGCAGGAGTCAGGTCTGGTCTGTCATGTCCTTTCTCTGTGCTGGGCCGGACATGCCCTAGAAGCTTGGTCTGATCGTGCTTGCCTGCAGCTGTACTGCGTGCAGTAGTTCTCGGGGAGACTTTCATTCAAGCCCAGCCATGCTAATGTGGCTGGAGAAGTAAAGAAACTGGATCAGCATGGAATTTGTAATAGTGTTGTGAGAAGAGCTGGGTGTTGTTGGTTTGGAGAAGAATCCACTGAATAAAGCTTACTGAAATGCTGTTAATAGGATTTCTTTTCTTTTACGGTTAATGTCTGTCTTTACCTGGGAAGACTAGAGTGGGAGTGAGTAAGGGACTCTGAAACACTTGCTGCTGTAGCAAAAAAGTGGACATGTTTCTGAAAGCAATAGGTTTTGGAAATAGATGTATTTAATGCATTTAGTCGTGATGCTTGAATTTTGTAAACTGTCATTCAATGAAAAAAATACTCTGTAATTAATTTATTTTTTTTCTTGTCACTGGGCTTGTTTCTTCTGATTGGTTTCTTGTCTGCTTCAGGAGAGGATTGTCTTTATTTTGGAATGAATTGGGTTTTTGCTTGGCATTGTTGACAATTGCTCAAACTACACTATTATCATCAGTGTTCACAGGAAATTAAAAGCACCTTTAGTATAGGTATAAACGCTGAGCACCCTCATTTCTGCATGTGTGGTTAGTAAGGTAACTTTAAAATGTTAAGGAAAGAGGCAAACATTCCCATTAACATGGTACATTCTCCTGGTTTCTTATATTTCCAGGGAAGTGGAATTACATGCATTGTTAATGTTAAAAACAGATAGCATATACTTAGCTATGTAAAGTAGGACTGTCCTGTCTTCCTACTTTCATAATTTTCTTTGGCAATGTTTTTTAGCATGGATAGACCAAGACATTGCTGGTTCAATTAAATGGTGCCATCCTTGTCACCGAGAAAGACAAAATGTTCACAAAATTCAAATGTAGATTTAAGAGAATATCTGTAACCTTGATTTGAAAGCTTGTTGTGTTATTTACATGAAACGAAGTCATTTCTAGAATGTGCATTTGCTGAGCAGCAGCCTCCGGTGCCTGTTCTGAGCAGGGTATTCCAATGGCAACATGTCATTAACCCTTTATTATTATCAAAAAAAGTTGAAATAGAATCTGACAATCTGGCACCCTAAGTTGTTCAGCTGATAGCTAAATTATCTACCCAATACATCCTTAGTCCTGCACTTACCCCATGTTGTGTGCCTAGAATGCAGCAGTTTGGGTGAATGTTTGTTCCTATGCTGATGTAGGGTGAGAGAAGACTGAGAGGACATTTCAAAGTAGAGAAAATCCTGCGGTTTTCCTTCATCCTTATGTATTTGGAAACTGATTGGAGCGCTCTCTCAAATAGTATGGGAGTCTGTTTATTAAATTATTGTGAAATGGGTTTATTTCTAAGCCACTTAATTAAATCTAGGGGGACATGCAAGCCTTTCAGGGTGTGTATGTGCTGCCAGTTTGAAGCATGCCCAGAGTGAAGGGCTGAGCTCGGTGGGTCAGGCATCAGTGTGGTGTGCTGGGTAATTTAGATCAGGGTGCTGGCAGGTGAGTGGTGAGGAAAAAGTTGCCTTGACCTTAAAGACAAAAAATAATTGAAAAAGGTCAGAGGAAGAGTGATTAAGCAAATTGAGCTGTGCATATCGGGAACTTTCTACAGACATTTTCTGCTTAAAAGTGATGTCCAGCATTGGTTTACCTGTTGGTGCAGTTACTGAATGGAGCAAGTGGGAGAAAACCAGTATAATGTGCTCTCTTTGTTGGCTTCAGCTCCATTTCAAAAAACCCCCATTTTTACTATGGTGTGTGGTCTTCCTGGTGTTGCTCATGGTTTTAATGAATTTGTCAGAATAACTGATTGAGAGCCTACATTTAAAGTGGATAATGTTTCCATCCTTGTATAATTTGTATTGTGTGTATGGATCAAAGCCCACAGTTCCAGGGGCAAAAAGATAATTGGGCTGTGCAAATATAGAGTTGTCTTTCTGAAAGGAATGGCAACTACCATCATACCCTATTCCCATTACCTATGGTGTGTGCTCGTGTGGTGTGTTTGAAGCTCAGCTGGGAAAAGCAGAGAAAAGGAAAGTGAGAACCCAGAACACAAGTTTGACATGTCGCGGACTTATCAACATAATATCAATCACTTCAGTGTGGAGGCAAAAAGAAGACATTACACCTGATGGTGTGAGAATAATTCCTCTGATAGACATGGACAGATCCATTGCTACATGTAAAGTAGCTCCCAATAATACTGTGAGTCATAATCAAAACATGGGAAGAATTGAGGTGTATCTTTTAGAGAGACGAATTTAAAATACCTTTGCCAAAAGTTTACTTATTACTATTTGTTATTACTTACTTATCATTTAATAATAAGAATTAGACTGATCTAAGTGAGTGAACTAATGATAGCCACCTAAGAATACCGGATTTCATATGGTTTCATTAAGCCCTGGATGATTCAGTTGCCTTCATAATGAATTGTCCACCTATGTCCTCCCTTCATAGTGAGTTGTTTCTCAGCACAGCTATGTGTAACGTAGGCAGTTGGGTTTTGGAAATCAGTATTGTTGTTTCATGCAATGGTGAAATACTGCTTTATTGTTTGTTCTTCAGTGGTTGTTAAGACTATTAATACTTTCTTTGGTGGTATAGATTACATTGCTTTAAAGCTTGGTAATTACATCATCTTTAGTGTGTGGTAAAATTCAAGCCATCATTGACCCAGTGGGGACTGTCTGCTAATGAATAGCTGCATCCCCCGCGGGGCCATGGAGATGCTTCAAGGACTGGAGCGCATCTGCTATGAAAACAGGGTGAGAGAGCTGGGCTGGTTTAGCTGGGAGAAGAGAAGGCTCCCGGGAAACCTTAGAGCAGCTCCCAGTGTCTAAAGGGGCTACAAGAAGCCTGGAGAGGGGCTTTGGGCAAGGGCCTGTAGGGACAGGCCAAGGGGAATGGCTTTAACCTGCCAGAGGGGGAGA
>WYDI02012116.1:0-14457 GCA_009867235.2 Psittacus erithacus
GCCACAGCTTCTCTGGGCACCCTGTGCCAGCGCCTCAGCACCCTCACAGGGAAGAGCTTCTGCCTTGTATCCAACCTAAATCTCCCCTCTTGAAGTTTGAACCCATTCCCCCTTTTCCTGCAGTCCCTGATGAAGAGATCTATTATATATTTACTATATACATACACATATCTATGAAATACAGACATATTACATATATATTCTGACCACACACACACATGTATATAAATATTCTGAATATCTTAAAAACTTAGACTGAATATAAAATTTCTTCACATGAATGCTGCACTGCTCCTTCAGCTCACGGAATACAAGTTTGGTGGCGCATCACAAATGCCATCATTCCTTGCTTCTGCCCCCATTTTTCTGCTCCACATATGCTGCCTTTTTTCTTTCAAGTGCTGGAATGAATAGCAAGGTTAAATGGCAAGCAACTATTTCTTGCTCAGTGTTTGTCACCCCGCTGTGCACTGACAACGGGACTCCATGCCCAAAGGATTGTCTGGGATTTTTCCAAGCGTTCTGGTAGATCCGATGCAAAGTTCACCTTTGCTCAGGCAGATTTCAGTGGGTCACAGCTGCAGGACTGGGCCTTCACTGTGTCTCCAATTTACCTTTATTCCAGTTTCTTAATTTAGAAAAAGGACTTTCGGCCTTCAAACTTTAGGAAACATGAAAGCAGAAGTAGCTTTTCCTAGCAGGGAATTCTCAGAACTCATCTCTAATTGCTGTACCTCAATAGGCTGAAAAGCCACAGTGCTTAGCTAAAGAGATGCATGGAATGTATCCAAAAGCTCTGCCAGGTTTTGGTTTCGGCTTTCTTTAATAAAGCATTGGACCCACCACAGTTTATTTCAATGGAGATACAAAACAATTCCAGTAAAGGCAAAAGTCCGTCACATTTACCTACCACATACAGAATGTGTGCTCGACAGGGGGAAGTCCAGCTGGAAAGCTTGGTTTGTTGTGAGACCCACATTTTAACTTCGACTGATGATAACTCAACAAGAAGAGCTTGAAACCAGATAAGCTAATTGAGAACTACCTTGTTCCAATGGCAATGAGAAACTCAGACATGCTGAGCTCTAACTGGAGCAGTTTCCCTGGCAGTGAAGAATGACTTCATCAGACAACAGAATTCTACGTGAAGGGAATTGTCTGGCACAGACATTCTCAGCTTCTCGCCTTCCTGATGGAAAGAGCAAGCAAATGAAGGTGGCCACAAAACCAACCAGTGTGAAAATGGATTTTATCCCAGTAACTACCATGGCTAAGAAAATACACACTTCAGAAAGTGGTTTGTCATTCACCAGGGATTGTGCATGGAAGTAAGCTGACAATAGCAGCTATAATTCCAACAATGCTAATTTAGCTAAATACCATTAACCTTACTGTCTTCTTGGGCTAAATTCAGGTCACTCTTGACAGGTTTAAAAGCAGACTAAAATCAGACGTGGACCTGCTGTTCAGTCTGGCACCCACTGAAATGAGGCAGGTCACAGGACGTACACTAAGGTAGACAAGGAGTATTTTCAGACAGATGAGCAGAGAGGGACTCATGGAGAATGATGACTGCCATGGACCAAAGGGCAGTTCTAATCCATCTCAGCCCCATTCCATGCAGTCACAGCCCTTTTCTCCCAACAGCCACAGTACCCAGGTGGCTGCCACAGTAGCCTAACTCCTTAGTTGCACCCACCACTTCTCCAGTATAGGCAAAAGGAATTTTGCAGACTTGGGAGCGCAAGTTTGCACTTTCACTTGCAGCATCTGGTGCTGTCAGACATGGTACAGCCTAGACACATACACAAAGCACTTCTCTAACTGCACACTGGCTCTTGAGCTGCTGCACCATTACCTATGGATGGGTTGTGACTTCCCTCGTGACACTCTCCCACTCACCGAAGGGAAGTGGGCACATTCCTTCACCAGGTCCTGTAGGTGAAATCTCCAGTCTGTGTCCAACTTGGAATCCCCTGATATGAGGTAGAATTTTAGGTCTACTGCACATAGCATCTTACAGGGTCAAACTCTAAATGCTGCTTACATATAAAGGCTTGCCCTCTGAACAAGACTGCCAAAAATGAGGGTAGAGGCTCCCTATGAGCAACATAGACTCTGACAGTGGCAAAGTGCTTTGTGTCTCATCAGGATATTGGTCCCTGGAGGGAGAGTTTCCTCCTCCACATTGCTAATCTTTATGTGACAACAATGTACTCTGCAGTGGGTACTGACTACCACTATCATTAGGAGAAAGAGACCCAGTAGGAAACCATCCAAATGGATGAGTCAGAGAAAGGAAATTCATTCTGATGTGGGAGACATTGTCCTCATTAAATGAAAGTACTTCATTGAAAAGTATCACTCAAAACTAATGTGATAATATTACCTGATTAGCCTAGTGCTCTACATATACTCCATTCGGAGCAGCACTATGTGTCTTTACAACTGTAATTAAAGCTCCATGACAAATAAACACATATAAGGTTAAAAAAAAGGAGGGCTTCCCCTTTAATTTGAGCAATTCAATAAATAAGAAAGGTTTGAAAAGCTTTTAACAATTCCCCCCAAAATAGTTGATGTTGGCCATTGCATCAACCTTTCTGCAGTGTCCAGCACAGCTCTGAGCCTCCTGAGCTTTCACTGCCTATCAGAATTTATTGCTACACCATGGTTTGCACAGCAAAGATTTGCCCTTTTGTGATCATATAACTGCTTTTTAATGCTCTCCATGAATACCCCATAAATCTACAGACACTGCAGGAAGTACAGCATGGTAATCCTAACCTGAGCTTTCAGTTGCTACAGTTGTAATAGTTCCTAAATCTGGACTTGTTTTCTCAAATGGCATACCAACAACTCAATTATTATTGAAATTAGTACTATAAGATGGGTGCAGGAGTAGAAAAGCAGTGGCTGTGCAGGTTAGAAATCATTTCTGTTCTAGAGACCTCACTGTACTATTGTGTTTCTGCACAAGTCTAAACGAAGCTTTCTAGGCTTTAATTCTGGGAGCCTCCAAACAGACCTGGCTTAAGAAAACTACTTCTAACGAAACCATTTGTTGGGTTATAACCTGTTGAAGAGAGACCAACTTTTGTGCTGGGAGCAAAGGCAGAGTCTGAGTGCAACTTGCCCTCTGATGCTCACTTGCACTGCTGGTATAAATGGCATAACCACATGCTCAGTTGTGCCAGGCAGACAACCCTTCCTTAGGCTGAACTCTGTTCTCTCTCCCGCAGGAATGTTACTACTGGTGCAAGGGGATGATGCAATCAGCAGTGCTCCACTTGTAGAAGGCAGCCAGTGACCAGGTACTCAGATTTGTTTTCCCAAATATCAGTTCATGTAAGCATTTCAGAAGTGAAACTAGTAGAGGAAGAGGCATCCTACAGACATATCAATGTTAAAGATATGTTCTGCTAGAGAGGGATATGTGCAGTGTGTAACTTCATAAAGAATCACCCATTTCCATGCTCAGAGACACACTTACACCCACCTTGAATTTCACAACAAATCGTAGGTTTCATTTAGCAATAAGCTCATCATACAGCAGTACACGCTTGAATTTTGCACCAGTGATCATGTAATATCTGACAAAACAGTAGCTAAAGGGCATCATTGGTGCCTCTCGCAGTAAGATTACTGACAGGACACTGCCACACTTTGATGCACACACCTATGAAACGTTCATGACTTTTTCATTGCTGCTGCTTGAGGAGATCTCCATACACAGGAGGTTTACTGCCGTTTTCCTCTCAGCATCGAGGCCTGGCTGTTGCTATAGGAACAGACGTATTCCCCCAAATCCCTGTGGTTCTTCCACTTTTCCTCCTCTAATCATCTAAATTGTGAGTGATTCATACAGCAAAACATCTTTGTTCTTTTCCTTGGAAAATGAGATACATTTCATCTTCTGATCACTTACAGCAGTGTAAGTCCGCAGAAGTAATAGTGTTGTGCCAAATCCAAACGCGATAAACTGGTGTTAGGCACGCATTTCTAAGTTATTTTATAATTCAATACATCTTGGCCTAATTTTCATTTTAAAGCCCCCACACTCTGCAAGCAGAAGGGAAAACACATTTTCCTTAATGCTGAAAATCATGAGACTTATACTCACTTCCCAATTGCATTTGGCAGAATTGTAAGCTGATTGTCATCTACTTTCAAAGTTGTGAGCCTCTTCAGCAGCCCTGCGAAACAGGGAAGGAAGAAATAACAGTAAAACATTTCACATTGATCTTTGATTTCTGTAATCCCCCATATCCTTCAAGAAATAGTGATTTCTAATGCTGATAACCCTGATCTAGAGTTTAGAAAACACATGTATACAGGGTAGTGCGCAACCACATTCTTGTCCCGTTGACAATGTGTGTCAGCAAACTGAAGCACTGATTAAATGTTAAGCTGAACTGCAAATGTAATATTAAATGTATTTCTGGAGTCTAGGGAAAAAAACTGTAAAAAAGAAAGACTAGGATCCTACCTGTGCAGGAAAAGCTGTACTTCTGCTTATCTGTAATGTTTCTATTGAATTCAAGTCCTGTTGCCTCGATTAAAAGGTGCTCAGGTCAAAACAGGACATGAGCAAATCATCTAAAGCTAATGCTGCATTTCTAAAGCTTCAGAATGTGTGGGTATAGACAGAAAACTGGAATCTGACTGAAAACCAGACTCAGTCCTGACTGTATTTGCATCTGTGGCTCATTCTTATCATTAAAAGAGTTTTTACACATCTAAGTGTAAGCAGATGCATAACTGGGTAATGTTTACTGAGAAGGGAATTAAACCTCTGCTTTAAGGGGCAAAACTGCAGAAAATAGTAACAAAGAGAGAAAAAATGGGAAAAACATTTCATTGCAGTGCTAGAAACAGAGCTTGAAAGAGATTTCCAGCTGCTGGAAGTTATTAACACTTCAAAATCTGCTTTTCCTCCAGAAAGAATTCTGCACTGAAATAGCAGGTTTTAAATTATTATTTGCAATTACTGTTGGGAATGATACAAATTAATCACTAATACAGAAAAAACTGCATGAAAACTGAAGCAAATGAAAAGTATCATTAAAAGGGATGCTAGAAAACGCAGTATTAAAATGCTTGGTTTTGCTTTACTCCTGTTAAATCTATTACTATTGAGTAATGAGAATTTGGAAATGAGGACTGGATATATACAATTGCAAGAATTTATAATTCAAAGAGTACACATTTATTCAGGAGCTAAATCCCCTCTAAAAACCAATCTGCTTATGCACATCAGAAACCCACATAAAGCAAAACCTCTAGAATTCAGGGTGCAGTGTAGAAGACCAAGAAGGAAAAGAGCTGTAAAAGGCATCTAATACCATTCCTGTAGCACAGGCGCATTAGCTACCAATACACTTGGGAATTTTGACTAAGATCAGGGAATTTAAGAGTTCCATATTCAAAGGGACACACTTAGGAAAGTGAAAAACATGATGATGATAATGATTTAATGGGCTCATAGCTGGAAGCAGTAGAACAAAGACTTCAACTTGTTGCCAAAGAAAATATAAGGGATCAAGGCCAATACGAAATATGCAGCTACAGAGTTAGACACCTACAGCCACTCAGCATCCAGAACTTCTGTATATCCTAAATAATTCAGAAATTCCGTGCATACAATATAGTCAAGGAGGAAAACCTGTAGTTTAAACTATTTCTTTGTTTAATGCTCTCATATGGAATTGCGCTACTGTAACTAAGAGCGGCAATTTCCTTCCAGAGTTTCTTGCTGCTAACATAATCACTATTATACTTACTTTCCAATTCAGATCAGCTCAATTATATCTTTGTTTATTCTCTTTAAAATAGAAAAGCAGAATAATCAGTTCCTTCTAACCAGGGATCTTTTCCCTGACTTTACAAAATGGTCTTCATGGATGGTCCAGACAGAGATGTTTCCAGCTCCTTTGGAATATAATGGCAGGTCTTGTTCCAGCTATCATAAAGTCCCATAATCACCTCCAAAAAAGATACAAATTAAATCCTCAACTGTAAAAGATTACAAGAAGTCCTGAGCTTTTCTTACCTATGGAGTCTGGCAGTTGCTGCAACATATTGGATGACAACAGGAGATCTTCAAGTCCTTCACATCCTGATATGTCCAAATCCACAGTTTCTATCCTGTTTTTTGACACATCCAGGTACACGAGCTGTTTTAACTTCCCTATAGACTTAATAGCATGTTACAAAGCGTTACTTGAACAGATAGACACTGCATGCCAGCTTCTAAGTTCAATTAAAGACAAGCAATGGTAATGCATGGTAATACAGGCTCATATTCAGTTATCTCAGCAGCCTTTTATTTCACTGCCATGGTACGAGTGGTGGTCCAACACGCCTCTTGTCCCAACAACAGCAAAAGCAACCATATCAGGCTAAGCAACACATGCCAAGCTAAGTAATGTGTTTCCATTACATCTGTGCAAGGTTTGAGTTCTCATTCAGCTGTATTATTTCTTCATCTGGACACAGATACAAGGATATTTACTCACAGGTCACATCTATTCAGCAGTCCTGAAGAGCACTAGGGCTGGACATGCAGGTAAAGCTCTTCTGCATCAAACTGATTCTCTGAATTTTATAGAACCTAAAACTAGACTTTAGACATTCACAGTTCAATTATGAGGGGTTAACCCCCATGGTACATGTCTGTGAATAAGTGTTTATCTGCAGTTAGAGCATCAATGAGCAACAGGACAGGAACTATCTCTGCTCCTACAGGGGCAGTTTCATCTTATCTTTAATCCTAGCTGAGTGTTGTGTAAAGGGAAAATCTCCCTTTCACCCAACCTTCGCCGTTCCACCCATTTTAACCGTTGAACACGATCATTGTTTCTAGCACAGACTATTTAAAAACCTGAATTATCCACACTGGAAACCTGGCAAATCTCTAAATCTTTAAATCAATTACCGCTTGGCATTTCAGTTCTACTTCTGAAAGCCAAATTTAAAGGCTAATATTAACTGCTTTAACCCTCTTGTTGTGAGGAAGGCTCACATAAAGCATCATCTAGGATCTACTAGGATCAGATTCAGGAAACCTGAATTCTTCACTGAAATAATTATGCTCCTTGGGATTCAGTTCCACGATCTCCTTGAACTTTTCCACCTTTAAAGACCCTATCCAGGGATTCTGGCAGCTCAGCAGGACTGCGTTTGGAACACGTTTTAGCACTGGATGCATCAACCCATTCCATTGTGAAGGGGAAAGAAATAGAACAATGGTTATAATGTTTGTGGATCTGCCACTCCTTCTGCTCGGTTGCACTGCAGCAGTGATACTGCACTATTTCAGTTCTTGATCTCCAGCAGGTTTCAGTAACAAGAAGTGGTTTCCACATCAGCTTTTCTTTGCACTGACAGAGCACTCAAAGTGGAGATTTGGACAGAGACTGAAAATTGTAATTTTCCATGCAAACACCTGCCCAGCACAGAATGAAACCCGAATGTAATCTAGTTAAGACAAAACCCAGTCACTGCTCAATGCAAAACATTGAATTTTGATTCACAAATGTGTGAAGGTGAAAGAGGAGGTGGTACTTCTTCCAATACCTCAGCATGTTGGTGCTAGATCTAGTTGTACATTCTCCCCGCAGCAATAAGGAGCACTAGTGCATGAAACCCATGATCTGTTGTTACCTGTGTGCTAAAACCCTAACGATGGGGAGCCCCCTCTCCAGCCATAATCACCATGGGGATTTTAGAGTGACAATCTCAAACAATTCATGGCAATAAAAATTGAAAATCAAAGTTCTATGGTGAGTAGCAACACCTCGGAAACAGCACTGCCAGGTAACCCTGACCTTAATGTTTGCATTGTAAAGTGTCTTTTGTTCCATTTCTAAACGAAGTGCTTTCTAAAGAAACACATCCTGCGCCCCTTTTCAGAACTGCTTTTAGCTCACTTCAACCTGTATCTACCATCTGTTATTTTTAAACTTATTTAGATTACTTAATATTTCTTCTTCTTTGTCAAACTTCCGTGGGTTTTTAGAGAAGGGCTAGTTAACGCATGGTGATATGCAAGAAGCAATGTCCCCTCACAAAGAAAACCACCTAAGGCTTAAATAAACCAGGCACATCCCCACTTAGCCACTATCATGTAATAACACAACATTGAAAAGCTTTTCATATGAATGGCTCTGCTGAGACTTATGTCTTGATAATAATTAAGACTATATGAACCAGGAATAGGTACCCACCCAAGGAAATGCGCGTGCAGTTGTTCACTGCAAGGTAAATACTTCACTATATCACGCAATAATTTAATTACATAAAATAAATGCTCATACCCCAGGTAGTACTTGCAAGGAATTGTTGTCCATCCACAACTCCTTTAGATTCTGTATTTGTTCGAGAACCTCAGGCTGAGGAAAAGAATTCAGTGTTACGGACAGTTAAATAAATCATTGGTTTTGCAGTTAAATAGAAATCAATATTGTCTTTTAAAAAAGGATTCCCTCTTCACCTTCCTTTAATTTTTATAGCCCACATCAGACTTTGAGGCAGTGAATGACGTGAACAACATCCTCATTTCATTCCACTTAAACACTGTTACTCTTTTCAAAACTTGTAGTATTTAAGAAGCATTGGAACAGAAATGAACACAAAGAACAACTCAGAAGTTCCTGTTCTAAACGGGCTATTGGCAGCAGGAACAAGGCAAATAGGAGAAGACAGAACTGTGGAGCTTCAGGTACAATGCATGGGAAAGAAAGAGCAAAGCTCATCCTGCAGCACATGTGAAACTGCCTTTTGCACGAGTCATGATGGCTGAACAGTCATGCTGCTGAAAACTTCCCTGGGTTTGATTGAAAACTGCATTTATGTACGATTTGATGGTTGCAGATGTCATATTTGGTGGTTAAAACAGTGGTATGCAATGCTAAAGCCTTAAAATGACAATACTGAACTTTAATCTAAGATGCTTTATTCATTTCAGCACTCCAGGATGTCAGTGAGAGAAACTGCAAAAGGCAGTTCCCAAAATCATTTCTCACTCATTACAGCTGTGAAAATCAGGAACTATCAGGTCACAATATTTCCGGGTTTCAGCCTAAGCAGTAGATTCCTTTTTCATGAAACGCTCTGCTCCCAGTAAAACAAGACTTTCGATGTGCCTTTGTTGCGAGGTCGCAGAGGTCTTTCTTTGCCAGAAAGTGATATGAAATATTTCCTTTGCTCTCAGATTCTACCATTTATAAGCCTGTAGTACAATTGCACTGGAATTATTCTGACACAGCTAGAAACAAAAGTATCTGGCTAGCACCACAGGACCTTCAGAGAGACCTCTGATTATCTCCTGTGGCCTAAGGCCCGTGGAAGGATGTAATTCCGCAGGAAATATGAGTTTCCAGGTCACACAACACAGAAAGAACCTGCCACATGGAGAGCTCAGTCCCTCTGTTTCCTGCGCTATCCCCTAATCTGCTTCTATTAAAAAATGATAAGTCAATGGTTTAAAGATCATTTATTTTGCCTTGGCTGCTTCTATTGAAAAGTTGTTGTCCTTCAGTGGTTAAACCCACTTCTGATTTCCAGGCTGAACTGATTACTGGCCATTTAATACTGTTTGTTCCTGTGATGGTCCATGTCTCTTTATTCCTCCAGGGTGTTCACTAACTGAAGTTATTGCACAAAACCACAATTCCTCTCTCAACTTCAATTTTCTTTTAAATCCCTCTCATTAGACAGACACCCTTCCCAAAGGCAACAGACTACTCCTATGTTGCACATATTACAGTGCGATTGGAAACGTCTTCAGCATTATTATGGTATACCATGCATAATGGTACAGTATTACGGCACCATCATCCAGATGAGATCTCACTGAAGTTTTGATAAGTGATATTAAAAACTTATTGGTCTGTGTTAGAAATACTTCTGTTGATGCATTTGTGGAGAGTATTTTCATTTTCCACATAGATTGCTACAAATGGAATGAGAATAGGAATGGAATATAAATAGAATAGAAATAGAAATACAATAGACTATTCCAGGGACTTACAACAATCATGCAGCCCAACTGCCTGACCAGTTCAGAGCTGCCCAGAACTTAAAGGATATTATTATGGTCATTGTCAAATGCCTCCTCATTACTGACAGGCCTGGGGCATGAATCACCTCTTCAGGAAGCCTGTACCAGGGTTCAAGCACCCTCTTAGTAAAGGAACACTTCCCAGTATCAAGTTTGAATTGAAGACTGGCATGAATCTTTGGTGAAAGTATATAACATTTTATCCTCTTTCCTCTTCCTTTTCTCCCTCCCTTTATCTATTTTCTTTCACAATTTCTCCTAAAGCCTTGCTGCTGACAGCAGACTCTGGAAACTCTATGAAGAGCCCCCCCCAGCCTTCCCCCTCCCTTCAGGTCCTGCAATTGCTGCAATTGCCATTTTTTGACACTTCAAAGAGTGGGAGATCTCAGAACCTTGTCTATACCTTGTGATTTAATGCTTCAGTTTTCCTGGAGACCTGGGACACAGATTTCCTATTCCCTTCCTTGATTACATTAAACCACTTGAATATGGTTTCTATTTTGGAAGTGCCAGTTTCTATTTCAGGAACACATGCCTTGCTCAGGAGTTGTATAAGCTTATTTCCAGAAAATAAATGAGCAGAATTACTTCATTTTTGCAACTGCCTTCATTCTTAACTCCATGCCCATTGCTCCAGTGTGTTTGTATGAAGAGCACTGAGTCTTCCAATGTGAACTGAGGGACTTCAATGGTCCAGAGAGGAATTGTTGCAGAAACTCAGCTCTTCCACAACACCACAGTTCATGGAATGGTTTGTGTTGGAAGGGACCTTAAAGCTCACCCAGGTCCAACCCTTGCCATGGGCAGGGACACCTTCCACTAGAGCAGCTTGCTCAAGGTCTCCCTGGAGCCTTCTCTTTCCCAGGCTTGTTCAGCCTGGAGTCCTAGGTAGTATTTTCCTCCAATAAGAAGAAAGTTGCTATTGAAGCCCAAATCAGGCTTTCAGAATCCAGGAAGACAGGACCCTTCCATCCTTTTCCCTTCAAACTAGTACCACTTTTCTTACGACATTTCTGCAGACTCATGCAGAGCCCTTGCCTCTTTGCCCATTTTGTTTGTGGCACTTGACGCCGGTTCATACACTGTTGTACCAGCTTCCTGAAAAATGACTCAGTTCAGGGAGTCTGGGCCTCAGCAGAATGGGGCCGCCAGCTCCTGATTTATCCCTCTTAGGAGGCAGTATGGTACAATGAAAAAATGTAGAATGATGTTGTAGCCATTTAAAACAAAGACTGCCCCTGAAGCGGCCACACTGAATTCAGAAAGCATATATACATAAATGTATAAAAGATTTATATAATATAATAATATATACACAATACATCTTTTTTCTTGCCATCAAAATTCCAAACACCGCTTCTGAAAGTTTTATTCTATTTAACTATGCAAAATATTTCTAGCTTTAATTAAAACTCTGAGTTAAACAAATCAATCTCCTACACAGCTGTATAAACCAGTTAATGTTAATGGGGTTACAACTGTAATGGTAGAAGATAGTGCACTGCCTATAAACCAGAGGTAGACACTTTCCTACAGCTTTCTACTGTTAGATGAACTTTCAAAAGTTGTTTAAAGTGAAATTGCCCTCATTTTAATTAAAGCTACAGAACTATCACCCTCCTAAAGCTGTAACCCCTGATTTAGCAGCACTGGCTTTATTTCTATGGTTCTGAAGCAAAGTTGGTTGGGCTCACAGGGTTTCCCAGTCGCTGGACAGGCTGATGGTGAGTAAGGCACACACAGGTGCTAATTTCCATCACCATCAGTGCAACAGTGAGTGCCACAGTGTTCATTGTTGTCTTGCAAGAGCAAGTCCTGAACAGCCCAAGCAGCGATTGCTCTCAATGAGGACAAGGCAGCAGTTTTCTAAGTTTTATGTTCTTTTAGCAGATTTACAGCTCCTGCAGGTGAAGCCAGTGAGCTCTCCTTAAAAACAGGCACATTTTAAGACCGTTTAAGCACCCTCACACTGTTTCTGACAAGTGTCAACTCCTATAGGTGCAGTAGAAACATACCTAAAGGGAACAGCAACCCGTTTGTTTCCTATACTGCCAGCAGACAAAACTCCCGAAAGCTGTTACATCTCAGCTAACCCAGTTCTCATCTTAGAGGTGAGGCAGGGACAGCAGCTGCTTTTGCAGTCCAAAATTTACCCCTGCTAATGGCAATTTCCAGTATTTGCAAGACATAATGACAGATACTAAGAAACTATGACATAATGACACAAGCATTTACACTGGGATCATCAGTTCATCCCACACCGAAGTATTCCAGCAATAGCAACCTGCTCAGAGAATCATCACCTTGATCTGAACTGCGGAAGTCTGACATAGATGAATCACATTCTGTTACCAGCGTTCACCTCATGAACTAAGACAAGTCTTCTTTCTACAAAGAAATGTGGCCAGAGCATGTGGCTACACTACAAGAATGCCTTTAAGAAAAGGTTCAATGTCCCCCACACAGAGCACCCGAACCACACAGGCTTCCGATTAAGGACTGATGCATTTCTTACCAGTTCAGAGAATTCATTATTGCCCAGATCAAGCCTCTCCAGCTGAGTCAGTTTGTGCATTGACCTGAAAGAGATGAGGAAATATCCAAGGTGAAATTTTTGCTCGCAAAATGTCAATCAGATTGTTCAGACAAAACCAAAGCTCAAGTGACGCTGTTATTGCAAGAAGAATGTCATCAGTTTGATGCAGATGCAAATGGGAACAATATGCTCCGTCCTAAAAACATTACCTATAGCTCCTGAAACTTAGCTTAAGTTAGCTTGAAACTTAGCCAGGACCCCTTTCAAGAGGCAATGTGGCTTCCCTCTTTTGGATCAAGTTCAGTTTAATGAATCAGTGCTTTTGTTTGCACGAACAACCCTGGAACAGGGTATTACCTCTGATTTCTCTTTAAGCCCTGCTAGGCCAATACACTCTGACCACCACACTGGATTGTGGTTGTGTAAAAAGAGGATAAAAATAACAGTGTAATTTAGCATTAACTGCAGCAGTGGGTTCAGAGGCCTTCTGAAGTAATCAGAGCTGTTCCTAATCAAAGATTAACATAGACTTAATTGATGTGATCTAAAATACCAACCTGCAATTTGTAGCAGATGTAAAACTGATTATCAAAGACGCTGTGGCTAAAATCACAGCCCTGTCTGAACACTGAAATTTGGGGGAAATGGGGCTCTGCTGGGGCTGCAGAACACTGCTGCACATTAATGACAATCAAATTTTACCTTCAGTTATCTAAAACAGGAAAAAGAAGGCACAGAAACAGCAGCGCTGTTCTTCAGGAGCACAGTGAAGGACTTGCTGTTAGCCATGTGAGTAAAACAAAAGCCCATTTAGATAAACAAACAGTCTGCTCGCAGGGTGAAGAAGTTACATATTTCATTGGATTTCTTTAATTAAACAGACTCAGGTTATGCTGAGTGACCTGCTGCACTTGTTCACTTCCAGTGCCTCCTCAAGGAATGAATCTTGGGCTCACAGGTTAAGCTCAGGTATCAGATGTGGCTCTGTACTCTGCAGAAAGTAATGCTCTGCACAGAGAAGCAGCCTCTCTGGTTCAGGGGTGAGCCATCTGCCTAAGGGCTGAGAACTCCGTTCTGAGAGAACCGTACTGATTTCCTTGGTGCCTTCTGTTACTGTGTGCCTGTTCTAACCTGCCGGGCTTTCTGAAACATTCTTCTCAGTGGTCACCTTTCTATTTGCCCATTATTGCTCTTTTCTTGTCCAGTTTTGCTCAGTCTCAGTTTCCTATCAAGTCTCTGAAATCTATTTAGCAACTATGTTATTCCTGCTCATCAGTTGCTGTTTCGGAAACATCTAGAAACAGTCACAGCATACTTCCAGAATCATTTCATCTTCCTATGCTGACACTCACCCTAACATGAATTTATGGTAAATTTGCTTTTCAATGCTTTCTGACAGCTCTCCTATGTCATATTCATGGTTGCACATGGTTTATTTGTATTTTTCTTTTTCCTGCCCCACTTTTTTCCAATGTATCTTCCAATCTCTTTGATCAATGTTCACAGGTCCTTTTTATACTAGAGAGCAACACATACTTTTTACCTGTTTGCTAAAAGAAAAGAGAGCTGCCCACACGGCTCGTAATGCATGAGCATCTGTATTAAAATGAAGTGAAAAAGCAACAACAACCTTTTGGCTATAAGGTACAAACCACAGTGCTGTAGTTTAAGCCTAAAGCTTAAACCCTGGTTGACCCTGGTGTTGCTCTGAGACAATATTTATCAATAGAGCTGTGATCAGACCATAGAATCACAGAACAGTTAGGGATGGAAAGGACCTCAAGATCATCCAGTTCCAACCCCCCTGCCATGGGCAGGGACACCTCACACCAAACCATGGCACCCAAGGCTCTGTCCA
>WYDI02012117.1:0-17240 GCA_009867235.2 Psittacus erithacus
ACTGGACTGTTCTTTTTTCAGCCCGTGGGAGTTGCATTCTTTCGATTCTCCTCCTCATCCCTCTGGGGGAGGGGTGGGGGGGGAAGAGCGGGGAACGAGTGAGGGGCTGCATGATTCTGGGTTGCCAGCTGTGCTTAAACCATGACAGTTCTTTTGTGTCGTCTAATGTGGGGTTTTAACCCACTACCCTAAGATTGAGGGTCTCATGTTCTACTGACTCAGCTAGCAGGGCATTTTTCTCAATTCCTTTGGCAGCAAAGTGCAGGCCACAGTTTGCTTTTACTTGGAGGGGCGTCCAGTACACTTAGAACGGACTGCCCCAGGGGTGGAAACACAGCCCTACCAACTGCCATGGGCTGATCCAGACCACACTGGAACAGGGGCAAGCTCCAGAACACCGGCAATCCATTGATGACATTATCATGTGAGGTGATATAGCAGGAGTTTTTGAGAAAGGGAGGAAAATAATTCAAATCCTGCTGAAAGCCGGTTTTGCCATACAACGGAGTAAGGTCAAGGGACCTGCACAAAAGATTCAATTTTGGGGAATAAAATGGCAAGATGGACGTCACCAGATTCCCACAGATGTGGTCAACAAGATAACAGCAATGTCTCCACCAAATAGTAAGAAAGAAACACAGACCAAGTAGTCTAGCATGTGTGTGAGTCAGGGGCCCTCCTGAAAGCCCGTTGTGCAATGAAAGTGAGGGCTGGCTCATGCCGGCTGAGGTGGAATCCCGGGGCATGGTGAGGGAGAAGCCCCTGGCATGCCACTGGCCCGTCTTGCCTGTGCTGCCCAGCCAGGGAGATGGAACGTGAGCGGAGGTGGAGCGTGAGCATCTGTGTTCGGAGGTACAATGGGCTGTTCAAAACTACACTGAGAGCAATGGGTGGTGGGACTTTCAAACATTGGGATGCACATTTACCAAAAGCCACCTGGTTGGTCAACACCAGAGGATCTGCCAACAAGGCTGGCCCGGCCCAGTCAGAACTTTTACATACTGTAGAGGGGGACAAAGTTCCTGTGGTGCACATAAAGAATTTGCTGGGGAAGACAGTCTGGATTATTCCTGCTTCAGGTAAAGGCAAACCCACTCGTGAGATTACTTTTGCTCAGGGACTTGGATATACTTGGTGAGTAATACTGGAAGATGGGGAAGTCCGGTGTATACCTGAAGGGGATTTGATTTTAGGGGAAAACAGCCAGTGAACTCAATTGTACGCTGTTGCTTGCTATGTAGCACTTTTTTATAGCCCACCAACTAGACGTCTTCAGGTCACCAGCAACTGGCCCTGACTTCCCTCCAACCATCATCCCAGCAAAGAAGAAACTTTGGTGAAACCAAACAAGTTCTGCAGTATCATAAGCAGGAAACAATCCAGCATTGCACACACAATCCAACACTGCACACAGCCTCTCCTGCTCTGAAAGAGTTACAAGAGATGGAGCCTGACATCACAGACTGGATGAATTTAGCAGCTTTATAGGGATTGGTCCATGCACTAAGGAATGATATCTCTCTCTCTCTCTGTGTGTGTGTGTGTGGAGATATATATATATACATATATATATATACATATTTATATGAGACAAGAGTGATGGTATATTGAAAAATGTGAGATCTGAGCATGATATGAATGGTATGGAACAAGGAGTGGATACTTTCCTGGGTTCAACAGTAGCAGTCATTTTTCTCAGTCTTAGTAGCTGGTGCAGTGCTTTGGTTTTGACTTTCAGCCTGAGAATAGCACTGATAACACCGACGTTTTCAGTTGTTGCTCAGTAATGTTTACTCTGACCAAGGACTTTCTGAGTCTCATGCTCTGCCACGGAGGAGGGGAAGTCTGGAGGAAGCAGAGACAGGACACCTGACCCAAACTAACCAAAGAGGTATTCTATACCACAGCACATCATGCCCAGTACATAAACTGAGGGCAGTTACATGGAAAGGTTAGATCACTGCCCAGGTCGGGCTGGGTATCAGTTGGCAGGTGGCAAGGAGTTGTGTTCTCTTCCTTTGTTGTTTCCCTTATCATTGCTGTTATTGGTGTCACAGCAGTGGTTTGTGTTATACCTCAGTTACTGGGCTGTTCTTATTTCAACCTGTGGGAGTTGCATTCTTTCGATTCTCTTCCCCATCCCTCTGGGAATGGAGTTGGGGTGGGGGAAGAGTGAGGAGTCAGCAAGCAGCTGCGTCGTTCTGGCTTGCCAGCTGCGCTTAAATCATGAAAAAAGCACATCTCAGGAGGTTTTTCTATTGATGTGATACGATCTAGGTAGAGGCTTCCAAGAGACACTGGCCCTAGAAATCACTATGGGTAATAAGAAAAATCATATATAGTCACATTTTGCCACTGAGAATATACTGAGCTATAGCAATGGCATGATTTAAAAATATTTGAACCTCTTTTCCCTACCCTACACTTTGCATTTTGTATTTTGTAGTTAACAACATTTACAGTGCTGTGCATCAGCAGGATTCTGCTTTTGACTTGGCTTTTGATCACATACAATCTTTTTGTATTTTTTGTCCTCCACTTAATGCAAACAGAATAACCACTTACGTGTCTTCATGATAGAACACCACAAAACAACCACAGGTGATGAGAGATAATATATTGGATTTCACCAGATTGACTGGAAAATGCAACTTTTTAATTGGCTCTAGTAGCAATTTATAATCAATTACCAATTATCTAAAAATCAATAGAGATTTTTATGAAAGGTAAAGATCTGTCAAATGAACACATGCATGCAATATAATAACAGCTACAATAATACTAATGAGTGTCTTTGTCAGGGTCCGATTGGAGAAGAACCCTAATGTTGGACCCTGTTTCAGTTCATGATCCTAAGAGTGAAATTAAGACACAAACAAGGTCAAGTACTGCAATTGGACAGTTTGTTTATTACAAATTGCAAAAAGACAGTTATTATAAAAAAGGGAAATTATTGAAATAAAGGGGATAGCGATAGGACAGATAGGACAGATTGGAAAAAAGGTAGAAAATGAAACAAGGACTTGGGGTGCAGAGAAAGAGAGAGAGAGATAGTCACCACCGTGGATCCAGCTGTGTCCCAGGGATCCGTTTTCATGGCCGTTGGTGGTGGAAGTTCTTCAGGGTTTGTAGCCTCATAGTATCAGAACAGAGTGTCTCCAAGAGTCTGTTGGCTGTGGGTGTCCTCATGGAGGCATCCTTCTGCAGTTCCCTTGAAGATATCCCGTGGAGTGTGTCTCATGGAGTTGCCCTCATGGCCATGTCTCACGGAGGGTGTCCCACAGGGTCTGTAGTAGTCATCTACAGAGAGAGTCCTCACGGAGGTGTCCTTCTGGAGTCATCCTCATGGCAATGACTCACTGGCAATGTGTCTTTTTGTGATGTGTCTCTTGGTGATTACCTTTTCCCCTTTTGTAAAGAGTTGTGGGGGGTACCTCTGCTCTTCACGTTCCTGGTGGACCAGTTTCCCCAGTCTTGCAACCAGCACTTCAGCTGCAAGTGTCTGCACACACACGTGTGCAGCAATTCTTGGAATAATACTTCACACCAGTCTTCTAAGTAATGGACGGAAGAGTCTTAGTTCTTTCCCACTCATCCTTCGGGCAACAGGTAGTGGAGTCCCAGCTCAGCTCCTCACACCCTTCTCCCAGACAGTGGATATTGGGGTCTTACCTCAACTCCTCCAACCCATCTCTGAGACAAAGATAGGTAGATTTCCATCTCAGCTTCTCAGACCAATCTTAAAGACAATGGACAGTGGAGTCCAATTTCAGATCAGTCTCTCACAGTCTTGAGAAAAGCTGTGCACCAAACTCCTTAGAAAACATCAGACACATCATATAACCTGGTAGAATATGCACAAGGGAATATTCAGTTTTACTAATTAATTTTTTCCTTCTTTTTCTTTATATATACCAAGTCAGACTCCAACCTCCTAATACTTTAAGTACCAAAAAAAGGATGCAAAGACAATATGGGAAGAAAATCTACTTTGAAGTATCCTTTGAAGTGAAAAAAAATGGGGAGTGATTAAAAAAATAATAATAAATTGTGGTTTCTGCCTGATCACATGTAACAGCACAGAACAGAAATCAAGAAAAGATTAAAGACATGGAAATTAAGGATTTCCACTTAGGGATTTGCAGTTTAGCCACCTCTGTGCTAAAAACATACCTGTGTACTCATGTAAGTCAGTTAAATGGACACGCATATACCTACTTTTCTATGTGTTGATGAATTTTTTGCGATCTGAATCAATAAATACTGGCTTAGGCATATGTACTTTGTAAAAAGTAGATGTAAGTTCTTCCTATTTGATTTAATTCCATGTTTTCATAACGTAACACAGAATGATAATTTTGCCAACTCTATACAGAACCAAAATCTGTCTGTTGACGTCAGCAAGAGACTTCAGGAAGTGCAACAATCATTTCCCATTGTCAAAAAATGCATGTGAAATTGCTTTTATTTGTGAATAGTTTGAATAATCAATTAAAAAATATGGCCAACATTCAGGAAATGTTACTTTATTCTGACAATTGCATTTAAGATTTTTTTTATGTTGTATCTTAAAATATACACCCTTACTATAAAAACACTGCAGAACATTTTATAAAAGAATCTAAAGATATGACACTGCTGTAGTGCTTCCTTTCAATTTACGTGTCTTTGAAGATATCTGGGTAAATCCCCACTTACAAAAGAAGGAAACAAACTGTTTGTTACACACTTGTGGGGAAAAATAATTTTTCAAAGCAATTGTGTTACCTAAGATAGCAAAATAGCACACAGTTGAAAGTTTTCATTTCAAGACGCATAAACAGCTCATTGATCTTTAACTCATGCCCCTGTGTATGTAAAAGGCAGGAATTCTTACAGACAATTTAATTTTGGCTGAATCACATAGGTGTGAAACAATATATGACTAGGACAATGAAATTATAATGATTGTATAGAAGTTTCAGTTTTCATACGTGTGCACTTTGTTGTGTAAGCATGAGGAATGCAAAAATTTTCTCAAATAAGCTAGAGCACACAAAGTTGATGTGCTTGTATATTTGCTGGTAGAAAGTACCCACACAGATCCGAAAGCCTTAAATCATCATAACCTCCAAAAGTCCTGTAAAGTTCAGGGATATTTGGACAAAATAACCTTGAAGATGTACCTGTCCCAGTAAATGTTTACATCAACATTAATGCCTGATATCTATACTCAAAAATTAACACTTGTTTTGTTATTCTGAAATTAAATTAATAATTAAATTTAAAATTCTGGACAGAGTTTATTATGATAAATCATAAAGATAGGGGGTTTATTCTGCAATGAAACAGAAAACAGCACGTAGAATTGGGATATTAATTTTCAAATAGTACACTTGCTTTATGAAATAACTTTTTATTCCAGCCATATGTTTTACATCCATCAAGCAGGGAAAGGGAGCCTTTAGAAGGGAAGGGGATCTTAAGACTGATATCAACCCCCCCCTCAACCCCCAGCAAGGGACACAATCCCACTGTACCCAAACAAGCAAAACAGAGCATGTCTGATGGTGAAGACCAGGGTTGGCCACAGCCCAGTTGGCCAGGCAGGTCTATATCAAGGATGCAGATTCCAGGTAAAACAAGGGAGCCAGTTCTGGGCCAGAGAAGTGCAAAGCACTGGCACAGGCAGAGCTGCAACATAGGTTGGACAGAAAACAAGGGTGTAAATCATCATTCAAGCAAGGGAAGTCTCATCTCATCTCTTCTCAATACTTTATTTTCCCAGCAGTCTGATCCAAGGTTACACGCAGCTGCACCACATCAGAGTAAGCTTTGAACAGGGTCAGGGGTTCAGCTAAACCCCTGAGAGGGCTGTTATGAGGTTGCAGAGGCTGAGTGTGAAGAAAAATAGTTCAGGGCAGCTAGAATCTGCTGCGCTCAGGGCCCTAGGAGCATGGCCTAGAGAGAAAAAGCAAGAAAAATGTTTCAAGTTTCACTGAGGTATCTTAGCAACAGTCCAAACTGGCAACTGTAAGATAATAATTCAGTTGAAGGACATTTATTAAAACCAGTGTGTGACTTCTTTTTGAGTCCAGGACATTTTAATCATAGCATTGGACTTCTGGGGGAAAAAGCCTTGCCGATTTCTAGCTAAATATTCCCCACAGGCAATAGCATGTTGTGCTACTGTTATTCTGTATGAGACATATACTTCTGTCATCTTCTATCACTCCTCTCCACAGATTATGTTTCCTAACTAGACTGTACATCCCACCACACAGTTGCTGTGTTTCCTGAGCTGCTGGAGATTGCCGCAGACTTCTCCAGCCGTGCATGCTTTAGCAAAAATATTAGGTATCAGTAAAAGCCAGCATACAGAGCAGAGTATATATGGAGAACTACAGCTCTCACAAGAAACAAGAGCAAAACTTCCTAATCAAGTTGTTGTCTGAGAACTAAGCTTTTGTTGTTATAGCTTTGAATAAATGAGACATTTTTAATATGCAGGGTTTTTTAAACATGGCTTAGTTTCCCTTATAAAACTTCTTTCTTCTCCCTCCGTTATAGAAACATGACATATACATGCCTCACCTAGTTAAAAGACCATTTCCCATCAGAAGACATTTGATGAACCAATTTATCAGGTGATTCTTAAAATAAATGATAACTTAGTTAATTTCTGCCTGTTATTATATCCAAAATTTTTACCTCTGTCCAGAACACAACAGAATGGTTAACATCAGTACATATGGGGCTGGGCATTCCTGTGCCAGGGAAGACCATCACAGTAGATGGGCGTAGTGTGAAGAGATACAGCCTCCACAGCCAATAGGGTAAATATTTGAGACACCTGTCAATCTTTGCCCTTGCAACAGTATGACTGATCATAACCTTTTATGAAACTAGAAAGAAGAATGGATCAAGCAGCAGTTTGTAGGGAACAGAGGAGAGAAAAAGCTTTATTGCATCCTCCAGTGTGTCCTTGGTGGGTATGTAAATACAATCAAACACAGATCATATCCTGGGTGAAACCAAGCCTCTGAATTCTTAAGTATTTTCATCTGTCTACTTCACAGAATTATATTCTAACTGGGCTTGCCATTGTAGAGCTTCTAATGCTAGACTTAACTTTGATTTAGTGTCTCATACAGGGGTTAGTTTCCTAGAAGTTAAAGTTCTTTGTGAAACTGTTTCCATCTTCTCATTTTAGTTGTTTGAATTTTGTGTTGAATATCTCCAGAATTCAGACAATAAAGAGGAATAAATCAAGCTGTCACCTTCCTAAGTGAAACTGACAAGACTCATCAAGATAATGACTGAGTAATGTAGAAAGTATACAACTTAATTTCTGATTCTTTTCAGTCTATCTGACTAATATTAATCACTTAGCTATTGTCAAAATTCAGGGTTAAGTACAAGCATAAGAGAACATTACCTTGAGAGCACATATACACTATTATGTAAGCTGGATTCAGTTTCAAGATAACTCCAACCTACCCTTGGAAGAGGTGATAAACACTGAAGGAATTAAAATACTGGAATTACGTACCATTTTTTTAACAAAGAGTCAGAGTCATGAGTAACATAATCTACAGTTAATATTAACCAACCCATCCCTTAAAACACTCTTTACATTTTCTTCGCTGAACTTGAACTACTCAGTTTAATAATTCCATGTAGAACTGCACAGAATGTGCTGAAATGTCTTCAAAAACATCACTTTAAACAGTTCAGATGTTTCTGAGAACAGATCAGGGAAGAAAAATATATTGGTTTGCACTTACTGAAAATATCAGTACAATTGTTTTGTGAAGATATTGTACCATCTTTCTGTTTCTGGAACTCCAGTCATAAGCCTTTTCCTACTGAAAACTAACTAAAATTTGGATCTATTGCATATCTCTGAAAGCTGCCTTTTTCTCACATTTTCAGTTTAAATGGATAGAATTTGACAGCTGAATTCCCAAAGATAACATTTACATTTTTCTAAAGGTCCATTCCAGGGCAGAATGTATCAAACAGGAATATATATAAGGTTCTTCCTCTTAATTTCAAAAGGCCATTATGGCTTCAGAACCAGAAAATGTGAGCTCTGAAGTAAGGATTTTTACAAAAATGCAAAGAAATATGACTTAAGAGATTCAAGTTAAGGTTCCACAGTTAAGAGTAGCTATGGAATTAGCTGTCTTAAGGGTTAATGATTACTGGATGATAATTTTGCTTCTTTAGTGTCTCTGTTTACTTGGTTATACAAATTTTGCTACAATGATATATCACCAGGAATCTGTACATAAACACACATATGTATACTAAAATTCTTATTATTGGTGGAAAATACAAGAATACTTTGCATCTTTATGGCAGTGAGAAAAAAAAACAAACCACAAAACACAACAGGTGCCTAACCTGTACAAACAAAAGAATGAGATGAAAAGGAGCTAAACGGAAGAAAGGAAACTTAATTCAATTCTGTAATCCTTTCCCTTGGTAGTTTCTATTGGAAATAAAAAGAGGTTTTCATTTTTTGCATTAGAATGATATCAATCACATAATTTTAACCACAGTTCCATTATTTTGCCAGCTACAAACACAAGAGAACATAGCAATGAATTGACTTTTAATCTCTTAGCTAAAACCAGACATTCCAATAGCCTGAAAATTAGGATCACCAATAGAAAATGCAGCTGATTCTGTTAAATTTTAGTTGTTTCATTAAGCTTTCATTCAGATTTTAAAGAGCTTGCCTTTTTCACACCTTTACTGCTTTAAGCCTCTACATTTCTCTCTTCACTCTAGCCAGGCTTTCAGACAATGTAATTCTATAAAATGTTTCAGTTTATTTTTCAGTCTCTATGATCCAGTCAGCATGGGTTTATGAAAGGCAGGTGCTGCTTGACTAACCTGATCCCCTTCTATGACAAGGTGATCTGTGGGTGATGGTTGACAGCTGGGTGAATATGAGCCAGCAGTGTGACCAGATGGCCAAGAAGGCATTCTGGTTTGTGTTAGGAATTCTGCAGCCAGTGGGACTCCGGAAGTGATCATCTTCCCATACTCAGCACTGGTGAGGCTGCGCCAGAACAACGTGTTCAGTTCTGGGCCACTCACTACAAGAAAGACACTGAGGCGCTGGAGCAGGTCCAGAAAAGGGCAACAAACCTGGTGAAAGGCCTGCAGCACAAGTCTTATGAGGAACAGCTGAGGTGACTGGGATTGTTCTACACTTTACAACTACTGAAAGGGGGTTGTAGCAACGTGAATGTCAGTCTCTTCTGCCAAGTAACAAGTAATAGGAGGTATTAAAAAGACTTATGGATGTAGCACTTAGGGACATGGTTTAGTGGTGGACTTGGTAGTGCTAGGTTAACAGCTGGACTCTATAATCTTAAAGGTTTTTTCCAACCTAAATGATTCTATGGTTCTATGAAAGCTTTAAGGACTTTGGTATTTTGCTAACTTGGTACATATTAAAATTCTACTTTTTTCACTTAGGATTCTTCTATAGTTAATCATTTTGTCATTTTACTCTCACTCAATAGCTATTCTACTAAGTGTAATAATTCTTTAAAATCTTTTCTTGCTCTTTCATTCTATAAAAGAGCCACAACAGAATCAATGCATGAATTGAAATAGCATTAAAGACAGCAATATTACACAGTCCATTTACCAGATAAAATAATGATTAATGTTATTTAATTTCCTTTATATATTCTAATCTTTTCTTTTTTTTGCTTTTTTTTGGAACATAAGTCTTGAATATCTGCACAGAATGCACAATTAATAAGACACATAATTTTTGTTGCAGCAGGGCATATGCTTATTTAGGATTTTGAGCATGTGTCCGAGCAGTAAAATATTCACTGGAAAAGTTTGTTTTGTGTGGTCTAATTTTTCATATGTCCTGCCCAAAGCATTTCAGAAGCTTGACATTAAACTGTGTGGTGGTTCCTGATGAAATGGTCTTCCCTTGAACTTTAATCAAAAGGTTTTATAAGAATGAGAAGTGGTAATTATCCAGCACTTTTTAATGTTCCTTTATTTTCATTGTCCAATAAATGTGACAGAATGTGAGCACTGTGAGCTGAATGACTAGGTGATTTGAGCATAAGGTTTATTAAGAATTACAAAAGTATCTGTTCTTTCACATTCCTCTTCAAGTGCCCCTCTTGTCATGCATGAGATACAACTTAGTCCTCATGAGACAGGGTAATGGCTTGGCAACCTTTTGTGTTGTATTTGCAGAAATGCAAGATGCATTAAAAATTACTGTGCGCAAAAGCATGTGGCCATATATTTTACTGAAAAAAATTGTATCTGTCATCACTATGCCAACAATATCTGTGATGTGGACTCAGTTACATCAACAGAAAAGAAGTTTTATTAGAATACTTTGGATTGTTGACTGTCACAGTGAAGACGAAAGAAAAAATCCTTTTGTCAGCTGATTTTTTTTCTATGTTGATTGTAGACTCCACTATAACAGCAGTTTCTGCAGTGTAGAACATCCCTAGAGAAGCTTTTCAGATGTTCATGCATAGACACATTGATTGTATTAATTGAACCATTGATTTTAAGCTTCTACATTAAGTGCCATGTGCCTTGATCCACAGTTCTGCTTGATGAAGTTGAAATATATAACATTAAGACTACTAGTCAGGCAATCAGACAGCTCTTTCAAGTAAATATAATTTATTGGTAACTTTATTTTCAAGAAAAATTTCAGCAGGACATTGGCTGACAAAAGAAAGAGAAGCACAGACAGCAACCATTTGTATTACCTGTTCTGAAGCCATTGTCTATTTGTATTACCTGAGAGGAGCTACCTAAGCATGCACAATAGGATGGCAGTTGAGGGCTATCTTGGGGTTTCACAAAAAATGTCACCTCACACTTACTTAATCTGTATAATTTATGTCATTTAATTAATCCATATCATTTATATCAATTCATTATTTAATTTACATCATTAAATTTAAACATTATTTACTATCTAGAAATTAATTTCTTATTATATTTGCATCAGGCATAGGAATAATTTTATTTAATGTAGAGACCTAGAGTGTAAAATCTTCAGGGCACAATCCATCTGAAGAGCTTTGGATGTCAAGTTTCAGAGATAATCAGACAATTCAAAGAGGCTTTAGCACTTTATTGACTACAGCACCATTCTTGAATATTCAGCCTTGAGACAGACCATTTAAACCACAGACAAACACTGGGATTTATCTGATTCATTGTGGGTTTCTCACATGAATATTTCTACATCTGAAATTGTTTTTTACAGTCTGCGGTGATGTTGTCAGTGTTCTTAACTGAATCTATAATGCAATGAATCTCATTCTAAAATAGATGCTTAGATTTAATCAAACTTAAGCTATCATGCAGATATCTAAAATTAAGTGAGATAAATCCCATCAGGAAATGCTTCCTCATGACAATGACTAGCAGTTGTGCTCTGGGAGGGAATAGATGTCCAGTTAACATAAAAATTCTTTTGTAACTTTTGAAATTATGTGAGAATTTAATTTTGTCCTTAACAAACACGCATTTCTACTGCTCACTTTGAATTCACTAAAATCCTTTGCTGAGATAAATTTGCATGTGCTGCAAAGGAGAAGAGTGGAAGACTGGAGAATAGAATTTTTTTTCTTTCTGGAACTCTTGTGGTTTAAGACCTGCCATGCAGTCTCTCACTCACTCCCTCTTTCCTCCCTCAGCTGAATGGGGAGGGGGAAAGGGGTTGGGGCGGTTGAGGAAGAGGGGGGGGAGGAAGGGGAGGGTGAGTGTGGCCTGGGAGAGGAGCTGTAGGGACACCCCTGGGACCTGGGGAGGGAATGAGGGCCCTTAGGTCTGTAATCAAAAAAAGGTAAGATCTTTTGATAAATAATTTTCTGCTAAGTTACATTGACAGCAATACTTATATGCTGGTATTACTTTATACTGAGTATATACTTATATACTAAGTATATAGTACTTAGTATATATTACCTATATATCGTATATATTACTTATATTACTTGTATACTTATATGCTAAGTAATACTTATATACTAGTTTAGCAACTTTAACAGTAGAAGCAAATGTCATTTAAAAGAAGTTAGAGTATAGAATCAGCTAAGACTTTTCGAATACACTTTATTCCAGTGAGGGTTATTACAAAATTGAAAGCATTGGGAGATCATTTATGAAACAAAGAATTTTTTTTCTGTTACACTGATGACTAGGTTTACCCAAAAAAACAGGTGCATTATCTTCAAAATTATTCTAGTTTGAGCTGGCTGATAATTTTAGTTTTCAAGCAAATAAATTCTCTGTATGACTTGCAATGTCATTGACTGACTAGAAGTTTGTTCTCATGTATAGTTCATGCTTTCTCTCAATTGCAGCAAGATCAATTAACTCATGGAAAATTGCATGGTTTTGCATGTCTTGAGCAGAAACATGAATGTCTTACAAAAAAAAAAAAAAATCCAGATTACCCAAAGTAACTCTGGAATATCTCCATTTATGCATCACTCCATTTATATATTTCAATGGAAAAGCTAACAAACAGCCACTTTACAGAAAGAACAGGTCTGTTCTCATAGGAAAAAAATAAAGAAACCACTAGCATTAAGCACAAATACGCTGATTAAAACTTTAATTATTTTCAGACTTTGCTGTGTAACACAGCATTGCTTGCAGTTGCAAGAGTGGCCCAGCCTAGTCGTGTGAATAGGAAAGCAAAATCCCATTTTTTTTATGAGACAGAATTTTCCTGGAGGATAACAAGTAGGAAACTAATGCATGCTGGTAGTCTTTGATAACCAGCCTGAAGGAGGCAGGAACCTAGTGCTAATGCCAAAGATAAATATCAGTGACCAAAGTTTACATTTTAATTTGAGCAACACAACCTTTCTTCAAGTGTAGCACATTTGCAAAATTGTCCTCTTTTTTAATTTGCCATATTACCATCACTGAGCCCCTTATATCCCTTGACATAACCTTTTAGTCATAAACCTGTGGAAATAATTAAGGTGCAATGTGTGTCTTCTCATGGATTTAGAAACAGCAGTCTGCTCCTTTTTTATGCAGCTTGTGTAAGGGAGAGGGAAACTCATTATTTCTTCTGTTTTACCCCTCTTCCCAAAGTGCAGTGGCTATAAAACAGAGAAATAGAGCTTAGCTTTTACCAGACAGCACTTAAATATTTTGCCAGTATAATTATACTGGGATTATATTTAACCATATCGATTGCAACTGCTTGGCAAGCATAAGAAACTATATTGGCCAAAACATAAAATGATGTGATAATTATACCTGTTTCCTGGCTTTTCCAGGAAAAGAAAGCCAATAAGGATGCATGCCCTTGCTGATATATCAGAAAAAGCTTCTAGGTTAGCTCTACAAAAGCTCCCTTTCCACGCTGTGCCTTATTTCCAAAAGAAAATAACATGTTTCAAAGCAGGCTTTATTCCTTTCTCTGAGTTAGATTTGAGGGTCAATAGCCTAATACAGTTGGTGTCTCCATAAAGCAGCCATACAGCACGTATGATATTAGCTTAGTATTGTGGTTTAAGTCCAGCCAGCAACGCAGAACCATGCAGCAGCTCGCTCACTCCCTGCTCTTCCCCCCCCATCCTGCTCCTAGAGGGATGGGGAGGAGAATCAAAAGAATGTAACTCCCACAGGCTGAGATAAGAGCAGTCCAGTAACTAAGGTATAACACAAACCGCTGCTGCTACCACCAATAATAATAATGATAAGGGAAATAACAAGGGAAGAGAATACAACCGCTCACCACCCTCCAACCGATACCCAGCCTTACTGAGCAGTGATCTAGCCCTTCCGGGGAACTGCCCCCAGTTTATGTACTGGGCATGATGTGCTGTGGTACGGAATACCTCTTTGGTCAGTTTGGGTCAGGTGTCCTGTCTCTGCATCCTCCCAGCTTCGCCTCCTCCCTGGCAGAGCATGAGACTCAGAAAGTCCTTGGTCAGACTAAACATTACTTAGCAACAACTGAAAACGTCGGTGTTATCAGCATTGTTCCCAGGCTGAAAGTCAAAACCACAGCGCTGCACCGGCTACTAAGACTGAGAAAAATGACTGATACTGCTAAACCCAGGACACTTAGACAGATAGTTGTGAACTGTTGAGAGATTACTGCTATTCAACCATGGAAGGAATGAAATAATAAAGGGAAGCCGGGAGGGAGGATTGGAGAAAAAGAGGGAGAGTTTACCAAAACCACATTATTTTTACGTTTCATATGACATATTTTTCTGTAGATCTTTGGGAACTCAAGGTACCCAAAGCTATTCTTTCAGAAAAAATATTTTTCTCCTCTTGTGCTTTTTCATGAAAAAAGTATCCCACATGGGATATTTTTAGTGTCCTACTATCTATCTTTAGAGATGCAGTCCCTTAGTGACTCTATTTAACCAGCCGTTTAACTCACCTCTTCTGCAGCTTCCTGTGAAAACCAGCTAGCAGATCCATTTGCAGAGTAATAAATGTAGTCTCTCAGTCTGCATGACACTGACTGAAAGAGATTACCTCCCAACAGTGATTGTTAACTATGACTAACGTATCAATATGATACACACTTATATTTTCAATGCTGTCCACTCTCAGTTCCAGGCAGAAAGGCATTTTAGAGGCATTACCATTTTCCTCTCATTTATCTTTCAATTTTGCTAAAAATCTGTATGTAATGGAGAAGAATGTCCTAATTTTCCCAGGCTTCATTTATCTTAAAGGATGTTTTAACTGCCTTTTTAAAATGAGCAAAGCTAGACTTTGTTGTTGTCAGTTTTGGTTTAACGCGACAAGTTTTAAATCCGTCCAAGTACTGATCAGTCGATAAATAAAATGTGTGAGACAGGATGGTTATTCAATTCACTTCAGTATTGTTTGACTGATGACATTGATAAATAAGTCAAACAGAACAAAGATGCAGGTAACTGTTCTGTCCGAAGTCTGTGCAATATGACGACCACCTTTTGGGAAATTTACCTCACACTATCATTGACATAGCCTTACAGTGAGTGGTTGTCTCATCCAAATTGCTCTTAAAAAAAGCACCGCTTGTTTACCAGCTGGCAAGTATGCATTGTATTTAGGAAGCAGAATTAGTAATCTTGATGACAAATCTGTATTATATAGACAGCAGGAGTGCACACTTTCAGGTGAAATGTATTGGCAATTTCAATTTAAAGGCTGAAGCTGAGAAGGCTGCATTTCTGTGACGTATTTGTGCAGAGACAGCTCTTTGCTCATTGCCAATTTCTTATCCTGAAAACTCATTAAGTCCCAGCAGCAGGTAAAAAAAAATAAAATATAAGTGTCTTGTAAAATGTCACAGGTGTATTCAGTCATGTGAGCTAGAATTAACATTTAAAACAGCCAGGATATATATGCAGGAGGAACTGGGTAATTCCCACTTCACTCCTTTTACGCTTATGTATGAATGGTAAGATCCAAAGTACTCACACAGTTACCACCTAATCCTAGAGAGATTTCAGGTTCTTCAGGTTTTTTCCTTCAGTGCCTGAAAGCCAGCCTGCCCAGGGTAGCTGGCATTCTTGAATCAATTATTACTTTTCACAGGACCTCTGAAGAGAAGCTGCTGGTCCCCCCGGGGCTTCGTTCTACCCAGTGCATAGCAAATGCTTGGGAGTCAGAGCTCATGTCTGTTTCCCAGGTTTCCCTCAGCTCTGTGCTAGCGGCAATGCAGGGCAGAAAGCAGAGCAAAGTTTGAGTCCTGCGTTGGAACTATTCCTTTCTGCTTAGAATAACTGGAGATCTGATGAGTCTTTCTTTGGAACATTGGCCTACTTCACTACAAGCCCTGTTTCCTGATCAAAAGAGTATTTATGAGACTTTTTCCAATCACCATTTAACGGAAAATGCACAGTTCCTGAATCATGGGCCTGGAAAACTCCCCTGTAGCTGGAAAGCCAATCCCTAACCACTAATATATGCACTCTTGCTTATTTTTATCCCTTCTCTCTGGTCTAGTGAAGTATGGATTTTTGACACATAAGGGAAGAGATTAAAAAAAAAGAGAAGTGGTCCCTTTTTTTCCAGTCTAGTGGCCATGCCACTCACCCAGAGGATGGGAATTCGAGTCCCTCAGGAGGCTGTCTCTCCAACTTCCCCCCCACTCCTCACCAGCAGGCTGGGGGTGGGCAAGATCTTGGGAGGAGCCATAGCCAGGACAGCTGAACCAAAGTGACCAAAGGGATGTCCTTTCACCTGGCGCAGAGGTTTTTTCCTAGTAGCTGGTGCAGTGCTATGTTTTCTGCTTTACTCTGAGAACAATGCTGATAACACACCAGTGTTTTTAGTTGTTGCTAAGTAGCGCTTATCCTCATCAAGGACTTTTTGGTCTCTCATGCTCTGCCAGTGAGGTGAGGCACAAGAAGCTGGGAGGGAGCATGACATCTGACCCAAACTAGCCAAAGGGGTATTCCATACCACAGCATGTCATGCCCAGTATATAAACTGGGGGGAGTTACCTGGAAGGGACTCATCACTGCTCAGGTCAGCGAGTGTTGAGCAGTTGCATTGAGCATCACTTGTGTTTATGAGTTTTCATTCAGCTTTTTTTTTTGTTTGTTTGTTTTCATCATTTCATATGATTATTATCAGTATTGTTATTGTTGGTATTCTTTCTATTTCTATTATTGAGCTGTTCTTATCTCAGCCCGTGGGTTTTACATACTTCAGATTCTCCTCCCGGTCGCATCCTGCACAAGGAATGAGGAAAAATGGTGTGAGAGAGCGGCTGTGTGGTACTTAGCTGCCAGCTGGGTTTATATTATGACAGGAATAGTCCATACTGCATAATGGCTGCTCAACAATAAAATCTAAGAGAAAGAAATAGGAGGAGGGGGCATTCATTATTTATGATGCTGTCTTCCAGAACAACCACTATGCATACTAAAGCCCTAATTTCCAAGAAGTGTCTGGACATCACTAGGTGATGGGAGTAAAGAACAAATATTTTGCATTATTTTGTGCGCATGCATAACCTTGCGTTTGCTTTATTAAACTGCCTTTATCTTAATCCACACGGTTTTTTCCATCTTATTTTCTTCCCCTTCTGTCCTGCTGAGGAGAGGAGTGACAGAGGGTCTTGGTGGGTACCTGTCATCCAGCCAAGGTCAACCCACCACCTCCCAGCCCCAAAAGGGAAAAAAAAAAAAAAAAAAAAAAAAAGAAAGAGGAAGTGGGTGAGAAGTCGAATTTAACCTTCTATTCCTTTTCTTTAG
>WYDI02012117.1:17250-41530 GCA_009867235.2 Psittacus erithacus
CCTGGTGAGGAGAGGGGTGGAAGGGGGTCTTGGGGGGTTCCGTTAAACCACCCAAGGCAAACCCCCCACCCCCCAGCCCAAAAAGGAAAAAAAAAAAAAAAAAAAAAAAAAAAAGAAAGAGGAAGTGTGTGAGAAGTCGAATTTAACCTTCTATTCCTTTTCTTTAGAGCAAAAAAATCTCAGGAAGAATGAATCATTACTCAGAATGTAAGAAAACCTGAGTTAAGGAAACGTTTTATTCAGTGGGAGACTATTTCATTAATAGGCCAGAGGAAACCAAGTAGATGTTGACCCAGTGGTTAATGAGGCCTTCAAGCTCTTTGAATATTTCCTGCAATTACACAAATCTCTTCTGAGGAGCTACAGTTTTGAAAGCAAGAACTATGTCCTCTAAAGAATATTTCCCCAGAGGTGTTTCTTTCTAATGGAAGTTATTCCTTCAGATGTTTGGGTTGGTGGAGGGGATGTTGAATTTTTTTTTCCTCATGTGGGTTTACTCCAGAGAAGTTTAGGGTTTTGCACAAAAAAAATGCCTTAGATTAAAATATTGCTAACCAGAGGTGATAGCTAATATTATTCCGTAGCCTTTCCACATTTTTCAAGACATCCATTTCCATGATGCTGAGATCTGATAAACTGCATTCCATTTAAGAAGCAGCAAAACTTTCACAGGAACTGCCACACAGGGACTGAAATTCTGAAACTGTTCTGATACAAAAGAAATAAAATCTCCTTACAAAAATAATTTAAATTGGCCTGCACACAGCTGTGCGTGAGTGATTCTGTTTAGAAAGAACAGGTTTGTCTCAAGGGGAAAATAAGTTTCACAGGTTTGCTGCTTCTCATTCAGATACTATGCTCCACATCTGTAGCTCTTCAATATTCTCATGTATGACTTGCATACATTTATCGATAATTTTTCATTGAATAATTTAAAATGTAACCATAGAGGCATATTTGCCGAAAAGGGTGTTATTGTATAATAAGGAAGACTGGAATTCATTTTCTGAAAAATGGGTTAAGTCACTCTGCTTATTGATATTTCAGTGATTCTGTGAATTTGCAGAGAATTGTAATAGAAAGGCTAAGATTGGTGTGAATGGGAATGTCTGCATGCAGAAGAATCAGAAGGGATGGGATAGGACTCAGAGCTCATTAGCAGTGACAGGGCTCTCTGAATGGCCTCTGTTAATGGCTCCCAGATCAGCCGTCTGCATCCATCATCAAGATCCCAGAAGAAAAATGCATACCTGCATCCTGCATGCATCACCAAGCTTGAAGAAACCCAAAAAGCATGAGGAGAACTTGACAATTCATGTCCCTTTTCCACTGTGTCATCATGATGGATTCAGGACTTCATACCTGGGAAAGCTTTGAGACACCTGACTGCTGAACAGGCTTCTAAGACTGGGCACATGCTGGTGCTTGTATGAGATTGAGTGAGTGCGGGTAACTGGGAAAAGTGGTTTGTTTCCGTTTTTATTTTAGATAAAATCACCTTACTCTCCTATAACGTCTGGCAGGATATTTCTTTCCTACATTGCTGATACACTGTGTCAACAGAATTTCCTACAAATCTTGTGGTACATAGCTGTGCTATGGTGATATAAACCACAAACACCAAGGCACCACAAACACCAAGGCTTCACAAAAACCTCGGCAAGACAGAGCACTTGACATCAGTTTCTGAATTGTATAAGAGCAACACCAGCTCTGCAGAAAGACCTGTAGACTTCTTCCACTAAAGACAGAAAAGTGTTACTTCCTGATAAACCAAAAAGTAAAGGACAGTGGAATGCTTAACAAAATACACTGGGGAAATAGGAATAGTAAAATAAAAGGATTATAATAATAGCTGCAGTATATATAACTTCCCTGTTCAACATTCATACACTTTCAATAAATATTCAATCACTATTCTACAATTTTGTAAGATAATTAAGTATTTTTAAAAAATTAATCCTGCAAAAAAGATTTTCAAGAGGGAGAGGTTACATGACAGAAGAATTACAAGTGTTAGGGAGCCAGTGTCAGAGAGTATTATTCCTCTAGTTTCAAATCTTACCTCAGGCCACAAAGACTTTGCCTGTCCCTAAACAGATTTCTTTCAGCAGGCTCCTCTACTACTTTCCCTGAAGTAATTTGTACTAGAGATGGCTAAGTGTTATTTCTTTAGGTAATTAATGGCTACAGTGTTTGTAGTTTTCCAAACTTAATTGGACAAATAAATTGTATATTATTGACAAATGCTGCTCTTCTTTAATAAAAATTATTATTTGCAGTCTTTGAAGCATATTTTGTTAAATAAGGATAAACTAAGGTCAGATTTGCCGCACTGCAACAGGGAAGATTTCTTTTTTCCTTGCAAGAACATATATTCCTTCAATGCCTTAAAAAAAATCAGAATGTTACATATTTACCCAATAGGATTGCGGGTTTTTTTCTGGTTCAGACTTCTTTTTCTTTAGTTTTCATTAATATAAAATGTTCCAAAATTCTGTTAGGCTACTACTAGGGTCTGAATTTCTTTTTGAGGCATCAGCCACATTGCCAGCAGAGCATTCAACCCCAACTTGAATAATCCTTCTAATTCTAACACATAAAATCTTCAATTTTTTTTTAAACTGTTCAAGACATTTGCCATTCTGATTTTTTAAACCACTTAGCATACAGAGTAGGCACTAAAAAGGAAAAATCAGAATATACTCAGGAAGCGGCTTTCTTCCTGGCCACCTGCAAAGCCTAATCCATACCAAAAGCAACTCTGGGCACAGAACCATCCTTATTGCATGAATAAACACCTACCTGAACACAAAGCAGTTAAAACTAATAAATATTAAGAAGATATCAAGATTCCTTGACCATCTTGCTCACTGAAGGTAGGCGACACTATGAGATCAAAATCAGATTCATGTCAGTGCCAGAATGAAAAAATTGTTCAGCTTCTTGGTTAGTAGGCTTGTTAGTTTTCATTGTTGGGGTTTTTTATGGTTTCATTTTTTGTTGTTGTTTTGGGAGGAGGGGTGTGGATTTTTTTTTTGTTTTGTTTTTTTTTTTCAAAGTCATATTTTCTTGCCTGATATTTAAGTTACAGATTAGTCTGTTTTCTATAACACAAGTGGGTGCAGAAGAGGTTGAAGCAGTCTTGTCCACATGCAAACTCTCTAAACTCTGCATATATTAACAATGGCTGGGTTAGAAAAAATATGCTCCAATAAATATGAACACCCATGGATATTCCTACAACATTTTAAACTAGACACAATGACTAAATATTTCCCTTTTCCAATATATATTTGTTTGGGGTTTTTTTATCAGATTTTAAGTATAGTCTGAATAGTCTGTCAATTCTTTCTTGTTACACACCTAATGAAATATACTTGTTGACATCAGAAGATGGTAAGTCAGTATTTCTTCTCCTTTTTAGAAAGGATGCTTCAATCATTTAAAATATACATTAGTAACTTTTTAAGAGTGAGAAAGCCTACAATTATCCTCTATACTCATATTTCACATAATTCATGCAGCTGTCTCCACAAATATTACTACCCTATACTGGAACATATTTATACTGCTTTACCTGGTCCAAGTTTGGTGTGGGAGGGGTTTTGGTCTTTCTTTTTTTTTTTTTTTTTTGAGGTATTTATTTGAAAATTAAGAACTCTAAGAAATTTATGTGAAGCACCAATTTCTCTCTCTGTCTCTCTCTTTTTCTCCTTTTTCCCTTTCAGTCATTTATTAAAAAGAGAGCAAGAGAATCTTTTTTATCACCCCAACTGAAGTTAAATTTATCTGTAAACCTTATAATGTTAGTGAAAAATAGAAAAAGACTGACTTGACTGACATTTGAAATTAGGATAGTTAAATCCATCTCAATAAGTAGTGGATAAATTTTTAACCTTTATTTTTTCTCCTTTATCCTCCTTGTTCAAATATCTGATATGCCTCACTTCAGCAAAATTGCATGAACTTGGATGTCTGCTTTTCCCAGTACATCCAATGCAAATGAAGTGAGAAGAGGAGCTGAGGAAATTCCCTGGTGTGATATGTATTTTATGAAGGTATTGAATTTCTTTCCTTGCATTTTAAACTGTTTTGTTTAGCTTGAATAGCTTCTTCTTGGGTGAGAAGAGAGATAACAGGAGCGGGATACACTGTACACTAATATACCAATCCTGTTGGATGAAAAACTTCAGTACCATGTAGACTATTATTTTATTATTTGCACTGTAGCAAAGCCCAGAGGTTCAGTCAAGGATCAGAGGACCATTTTTGTAACTAATAAAAAGACATCTAAGATTACTTCCAAAAGCAAGTAAAGACTTTTCCAGTTGTTATTGGCAAAAGCCAACCTGTGTGTTTCTAGAATAATAAAATTCAGTTACTTCAGTGCATGTTACGTAGATCCAAGAAGCCAATAAGATTTGGGTTACTGTACTGGAAAGAGCCCTCTTTTGACTTACAGCTAGTTTCCTACTACCTAAATTCCCATTGATGCTGCCTTTAACTGATTTTTGTTATTTGTATTTGTGGCAGTAGATAGCAAGACATAAAGCGTAATTTAACACAGCGCTTGGGGATGGGCTCTTCTCCTGCCTGAATTCGTGCAGCAACTCAAGATTATTAGAAAGTACCTCAGCGGAAATATTTCAAACATTAAATGGTCTTATTGTGGTTTATATCCACTTGTCACTAGAGTTACTCTGTATGTGGTGCCCTAATCCCATTGAAATTGATAACAGTCTCTTTTCTGACTGAAATAGAAATACCCTGTTTAAAAGAACTAATTCTCAAAGCTGACCATAAATTACTTCAGAGTGCATTGTAAGAAACTGGATATATTCACCCATCATTGATTATTCTGTGTCTTCTTTAGTGTCATAACATCAGAAGGAGAAACATCTTTTTGGACATAAATAGATTAAAACCTGGCATAGCTGAGAAAAGACATCATGGGATGCCTCCAAACATGGTCTGGCTTTCCACTAACTCACTTTGCCTCAGGCAAAGTCTTCCTGGATGGATTTCTCTTCTCTGTCTTGAACTTGACATTGACTGCCCCTAATTTGAGTTAGAGGTAGTTTTTGGTAAGAAAATTCAACTCCCAGTATTCTTAATTTGCAGAGAGGTTCTGCACACAATTGCTTTTCAGAAATCATTGCTCTCCAGGGGACAGAAAAAAGAAATTTACATTCATCATATATATCCCCCTAAGTTCATCTAATATTTCTCTATGGCATTTCTCCATAAAATACACTAAATCAACTGTAGTCTGCTTCTGAAGTGCTGTTAGACTGGACCTCACTGCTGTTTTCTGTATTGTATTTGTAGACTGAGGAGGGGAAATGCTTCAAATTAATCTTAAAGACAAATGAAATTTTAAATATATGTCAAACACTCTCCTATTTCTTTTGCAGCCTACGCCACTTTTCTATACCTTATCTATGGTATCAGCACTTGGGAGTTCATGGCATGGTAATAGACTACCATTCTAAATACAGAACCCTTAGAAATATCATTGATGAACAGTTTCAAATGTTCTCATATTTTTGCTTAGAAAGTCAATTAAATTGCCATTATCAATTTGCATTGTAATATTTTGCAAATCACAGACTTTTACTTATAATGCAGTCATTTCTGCTACTTGCTGGTATACTAGCATTTAATAGAGATCATAAAAGACACATAACTTGCACTATTCGTTTTAGAAGTCACTGTGTCACCATTTGATTTCCACAAGGTTGTAATTACAGCCAGAAAAAAAAGCTCCTGTACTCAGACATTCTTAATATAGAATCATAAAACCATAGAATGGTTAGGATTGGAAAGGACCTTAAGATCATCTAGCTCCACCCCTCTGCCATGGGCAGGAACACCTCACCCCAGACTGTACTACCCAAGGTTCTGTCCAGCCTGGCCTTGAACGTTGCCAGGGATGGAGCATATACCACTTCTTTGGGCAAATGCAGTAGAATTGACAAAGAGATGAAAAATCAAATTGAGGAACTGAAGACTATAATTCTGATTAAGTTCTTCATGGTGTTTTCTATCATTAATGGCAGTTCAGGTAACAGTCAGGTGTTTGTGAATGTGCTCATGGACTTTCAAATATTCACCAAGACTTATGCCGCTCTAAATGTATGCCATCAGCTTACCAATTCTGCATTATTTTGAGTTATGAGTGATGTGATTCAGACAGGCAGACAGCAAAATTACTGCTTAGGAAACCTGCCGTAGCAAGTGCTTGCTAACAGCAAATGGGGAATAACTAAAGTAAGCACTTAATAAGAAGTTTGCACCTATTTTGCACCCTGAAAATTATGAGTTCATAGTATTCTATGAATAGTAAGTACAATGTAAGGAATTGAACTTTACTTTTGAGTGTATTGAAAATACTAAAAAATGCTGTATATAGTATTCTCAGTAACTGGCTCAGAGAGATTTTTCCTAGTAATTTTCTATGTCTTTTCCACACAGCAGTCACGCAGGACTCTATGGGATAAAGCACCTATTTGGAACAAATTAACTTTGGCACGCATATATGCTTGTAATGAAACTGATGTCAGGAAATGAATCCATTTCATTTTCACTAGAAAAATCACACTGACTTTATATAAGCTCACATACAAGGCTTGGGAATAAACAAAACAAAATAAAAAGTCCCTTTTCATAGTCATTTGTGTCTGAGGCTTTCCTTCTTTGTTGTTATGGCAATGATTAATGATCTAACAAGTTTCACAAGGATCCCATGAATGTAAAATTATAGAGTCCAAACCTTTTATAGTTTAACAGAAAATCAGACAAAGGCATACTGGGTTAGAGAGTAGAGTCAGAGAAACAATGGTATTGGTGGTTTATACAGGGTCATTCATTTCTGTGATTTGGAAAAGACAGGTTTGGATGTTTAAAAACTATTAGACAAAGGGGTGGTCAGGGGAAAATATGCTATATAGAAAGATGAAGGAACTGGAGAAAAGGTGGAAGGAATAACGAACATAATATGCTGAAATCAGGATTATTAAAAGCAGAGAGGTAAACCTCATGGAAGAGAGAGTACACATAACAAATAATACAGAAATGGCTCAGACACATATGACTGCTAGCTCCTTTTTGAATTATTTTCTGCAGATTCAGTCTGTCAGTGAGGCTCAGCCTGGCTAAATCATCCTTGCAGCTTCCTCTTAAAGTCCAAAAGACTAGGCAGAAAGTGAAATGCTCAGGTTTTCTTCTTTTTTTTTTAATTTTTTTTTTAATTTCTGTCTTTTTTATTTCAAACATTTTTTATTTCTGTCAGACATGTTTGAAAACTTTTCTAAAGGCATAAAGCTTATAGAGTGCAGTTTCATGAATTTAGGAAATCTACTTCAGGGTATAGTGACAGTGGTAATCAGAATGATGCAAACACTAAGAAGCAGCATTACCAAGAGGTCTATTTAGGATCTTAGCAATATAACATCACAAAAAAGGGGGTCACATTGCAGAGCTGTTTATTGGTAAGGTGGCAAAGCAGTCAACATAAAGTCAATGTTCTTGTAGAGAGGAGAGGAAATTTGTAAAATGTATATTCTACATACATTCTTCAGAGTTCTTTAACGCATTAAAAGGTGTTCAAAGGTTTACAGAGAGCTAGTAGTAAGGCTTTAAAAGCCAAACACACCCCCAAAAGTGTGCAAATCCCTGAAACACTCCCAGGAGGCTACAAAATAATGATTATTTTATTTCTTTTGTTTAGAATTTATTATTTAGTCCTTTATACAAGTGGTTACACCTGCTTCTCATTTCTGTTGTTGAGTTAAAGTGACAATCACCTAACCAAGGCTTTTTCTTAATTCAAACTTTGAATGCGTTTTACAAGCTCTATTCCTAGGAATATTAAGAAAGAAATTAGGTTTTTTACAAGACATTCTATCATTCTGCTATTTTAAAAGCTATTTTCCAGGGAAAAAAAATAAACAAGTTATTATTTAAATTAGAAAGAACACTTGCTTAAGTTTTGAAACTGTTCTGTAAGTTACAGGAAACACAACACGGATATGCTGTAAATTAGTTCCTCTCCTTTCCTTGCTTCCTCACTTTCATACATTATCACCAGGATCAGGTCAAGGATTATGTTTATCTCAGCTAAAGAGAAGATAGTTAAGGTTTGATTACAGACAACATCAAAACTGTGATGAATATTATTTTGAAAACTGATTAAGGAAGAGCTATAAACCAAATGTGAATCTTGACACACAAGCCCAGCTTTCAAAAGATATTTTTACTTACATTTTTTCAGGCTTTTGAAATAAAGAAATCAGCTTTACCAACAGTGGATCAGTGGCAATACTAGCAAAAGGAGGACATACATCTAGTTCCATTTAGATAATCATCTAGACAGAGCTTAGAATAACTTGTAGAGGTTCCTGTGATTCTGAAGAGCGTGATGAATCCATGTTACTGATGAAGATAGTGAAAGACTGCTTCTGTTTGTGTGGGCACTGGTGCAGACCATGTTCAGCTCAGACTTATTTTGTGTAAGAAATAGACTTTGAAAAGGGATTGCAGAGGAACACTAGGGCTAAACCAGCTATTAAAGCTACAGAGGACATCTTCTCTGCCACAAGAATGCAGCTGGATACAATGATTAATGAATGTTTTAATTCAATACTTTAATGTATTGTCAAAGTTTCCTGCTCTTGAATATTAAAATGCAACTTTAGAAGATCACTCCTTATTGATTTTGAGGTTTTCCAACAGCAAATAACCATTACAGATTTCAGCAAACTCAAAGCTTCTAAAGCATCTGGAAAGGAGCTGGGAATTTGCCCACAACATGCAGCATTTGCTAAACCATATTGAATTAGAATACAAAAAAGAAATTAAAACAAAGAAAAAAATAAACAAAAATAACAAAGAGAAAAGGGTGGGGGGAAGAACTGATTTTTAAAACAAGCTGTCATCATGACTTGTTTATATGTTATTAGCAAGAAATTGCAACGTGAGGAACATAGCTGATTTGGTTAACAATTACCCTTGAACAAGCTTATCAAATTTCTGTCTTCATAACTTGAATATCTGAGATCATTAAATGGACTATTTTTAACAATTATTCACAGTGGCAGTTAAACTGTGGTGAGTGAGATTGAATAATTAACTTATTTTAAAGGAAAAATGGAGTAGGAATTCTTAGTCTGTACGCATGTATTATTCATAGCGAAGCAAGTGACAGAAAAGAAACTGAACCAAGTGTATTCCTGAGATGAGGCAGCTCAGCATGAAGGATCACAGCATGAAATGGCACAGGAGAACTTTCCAGACATAAAGAAGAAAAAGGTTAATTTACATGTATAGGCCTTGAAGTTTTACATGTTGATTCAATTGTTAAATCTGTGCGCTAGCAACCTAATTCATCAGATGCAGTGGGAATTTCGAACCGAATTTATTGCTCCTTGGATTAGACCATGGTGGTGTAATTTTTTCTGTATTTTCCCTGGTCTCAAAGGGGCTTCTCCTTTGTATTTTTGGCATCTATGTTACTACTTGCTTACTTACCTCAATCAGCCTTTTATCAGTCAATTTTGAAATGCTTCACAATAAATGTTGTTTATTCTATCCATTAAATCTTGACTTTATGAAAAATTCATTTCTCCTTTTCTTCGGATTCAGTAATAAGTTATCTGCTGAAGATTCACCTTAGCCACCTATTATTCATTCAATCTTTACCTCATTTTCTTAGTAAGGAGGGAAGATATAAAAATCATGAATCATTCAGTAAATGTCAGGCATATGTGGTGTGTATTGTGCTTAAGGTGCACATTATTTGAACCCCACCTTTTGATTTTCTGACTAGCGATATCACTTTCAGGGTGAGTGAATTTATTTCCTACAGTTTCCAAGATTGATTGGTACTCAGAAGAGCAAGTTCATTGATATTTTTTATTGCTTTACTTGATGAAAGTGAGAATGAAAACATAGATGGCAACTCTTTAAACTACCCCGAGGGAAAAATCCAATTATTTGCAGGCTGCCAATTCAAAATAAATTTGGAAGTATCCTTTTAAAATGACATGTCTAAGATGCTTAGAATCTTCCAGTCCTCAATATCAGGAAAATTGAGAATTTCAGCAACTTGTTTTTTCCTCTTAAAAAATGCAGGAAAAACAAGAACAAAACAAACAAACAAACAAAAAGAAACCCACAAAAAAAAAAAAAACAAAACCAAACCCAAACCAAGGGCTCTGAAATATTCTATGGAAAAGACATGTTTTATAACATTCTGAACTACTGAAATTACGTTATACAAAACATAATTGAATCAGATGAATTTTCTACCACTGAAAACAGAAATAACAATGAATTCTATTATACAAAATATTATTCTGGGGATAACTTACAACAGTATGAAAGCTGTGAACTCCATATGTTAGTATTGATATAATGAACTTTTGCAGCAGCTTGCAGGATTTTAACTCACAAATGGTGAAACAGTTTTCCATCAAATTTTCCTGAAAGAGGAAAATGTTCTGGTTAAAAATTATTCTTCCATTTGTCCTGTATTTGAAATCTAAATATGAAAGAAAATTTTATGGTAGAATAAAGTAACAGCATGTATGATACTTATTAGAGAGTTCTATGGTTCTTTTTACACAAAGCTGACTTTTTAAAAAGCTAAAAAATTGATGAGTCAATTTAATAATTCATAAAGTGGTCCAAACTCAGCCCTTTCATATCACTGTCCTTTTTTTCTCAGTGCCTATAGTTCCACACTAGAGGATGGCTTCTGTCCTTAATATTTTATTTTTTTCTTCTGCCTCACTATATGTATTTATCCATTTGGCTCCTAGAGGCCGTCATGATTACTTGCATTGTTGATATTTCCAGATATGGTAGAGAAAACTTGCAAAAAGATGCCAGAATTTTTTATTTCTTTTTTTAAGTTCTTGTCAAGTGCACACTCCTGAGACAGACATTTGAAAATGTCCCTGTTCATTGCAGAGGGGTTGGACTATATGATTTTTAAAGGTCCCATTTAACCCATTCAACTATTCTATGATTCTATGATTTTATGATCCCATCATGTTACATGCACATTCCTTAAAGACAAATTCTGTTATTCTGGGTTGGCCATAGTTAGATGATTAAACCATTATTTAGATGATTAAATTTAGATGATTGAACCATTAATTCTCTGGTCTCTGGCATCATTTAGCACTTCAAAATTCTAGGGGTTTGCCACAACACTTACTATCAGGGGGACTATTGTCCCTTTCACATGATAAATTCATTTAAGTGTTTGGTAATTTTTTTAAAAAGGAAATAGTGTGTAGATAGTTCTTTACTACAGACACGTTCCATTAGAAAACCTGAGCAAAGAAGCCTGCTTTCTTAAACATGGTAGAGGCTAAACAAGAAGAAATGTCAGCATCAGCTTCAAAGTTGCAGGCATCTCACTCACTAGTACTTGATCCCAATCTCTGTTTCATGGGTTGCTTTTCAGGAGCAAGCTAAAAATTTCTTCTCTGCGTATTCCTGAATTTCTGATTCTTTTCGTACACATTCTGTTTCACAATGGTCTGTAAGAATTCCCCAAAACAATCACCTTCCCCACAGTTTGCTTGCTATAGGAACTTCTAAAAAGCCTTTGTACAATTTTACTTCTTTTCCAGATTTCATTATTTTAGGTAGCAGTTCTTGATATTCAAGCTAGTTATTCTTTAAGGAGTCCAGTCATTTTTACTCTTATCCTGAGTGAAGGGCATCTGTTGTATTCACCTGCATCATTGCAGGTAAGCCAAATCACCATAACTGCAAAAATAATTCCAGAATAAAAGTTTCTTTTTTTACATTCAAAGTGATATAGCAGTCAGAGAGAAAGTCAGAGCCAGGAGTGTGAGCTCATTCCCTCAGCCCATGTTCCTGGCTGCCTGTGACAGCTCTGTTATGGTGCAGCCATTTGACCTCGGATCAAACTGCTGAAAGAGCTCTGTGAGAAAGAGTGGTAGGGAGCTGCGCTGGAAGCTTTCCCCTTTGTGTTCAAAGGCTACATTTAAGCTTGAGCGCTTTGCTTGTCTTTGGGTCTTGCCTCAGCGGTGTTGTAGGGTTGTTTGTGCCTGCCTATTATTTACTTTGTGACCTTGACCTACTGACTTACTTCCTGGCTTGACCTGGGACCTCTCTTTTCACTGTAGACCTGTAGACCCGTAGACCCTCATATGACAGTTTTGGCAGGCTTTGGGACACACCAAGAAGAATAATTAGACCCCTGCTAGTCCTTAATGCAGGCCTATGTATTAAAACACACAGCTACTTACATCATATACAGGTCAAATAATGCCACTTGGATTATTTTCTTCTGCCATGGTGTCATACGGACAACAGCTGGTAACGTAGGCTCAGACATGACTCTTGTGCACTGCTTTACATGGATGTATAAATTTGATTTGACCTTGTAATTGAGCCTCCAAGAACCTCACATCTACCAGTGGCATTTACCTGACAGTGCAGAAGTTACCATGGCTGCTTTCATACCAACTGCTGCAGATAAAGCTGGCAATTCACTGATGAGATTGTTTGTTCTTATAAGTGAAGACATTTAACATGCCTTTGAAGGACAAAATGCATCTATAATATTTTTACTTGGGTCACAGACCTGCCTGGTCTATTTCTGTATGGTCACATCCAAAAAATATGTAACAGTAGTTTTTGTCTTGCTGTGGCTAAGATAGTAATAGTTATGAAGCAGAAATACTTGGACAATACATTTAAGTCTCTATCATTCACTCTAACAGAGGATATCTCACTCATGTCAGCATTCAAGGCTTCTAGGTTATTGAAATCCAGGACCAGCAGTGCTTAACAGATGTTACGTGCAGCAATAAGAATATTGGAAAAGGCACTAGGAAATACAGCTGTAAAGAGGTGAACAAAGATTAATGTTGTAAAGGTTTGCTGAGGTAGACCACTGTTTTGAGACATCTGGAAAGTTATATCTGAATCAGGAAAATGCGAACAAGCACTTAGTATTTCACTGACACTAAGGATTCTAACAAAACTATTCACTGAGGTCTTCACAACTGGTAAAGAAAGCTTTTAAAAATGTCACCCTACCTCTCACAGTGATAGAAAATAGAGTCCCAGTTAGTTCAGCATGTTTCCTAATAAACAAGATATCTGAGTATTCCCAGTGGAGGAATACCATTCCATTTCTATCCATTCTTCTTGTCTCTTCATTAAGTAACATTTGCCCTAATGAAAGGAAGCACTGCTCACAATTTACTATGTGTCTGACATCAGGGGTGAAATAATTTAAATTGAAGAGTTGGCAGAGAAGTTTTAAAATCTAGAGACAACACAAAATGCAGTCAATTATGAATAATAAAACATTTATCTCTGTGGCCTTTAAAAGCAGGCTATTTTCAGAGAACAGCACCAGTAAGAATGACAAACTGAGACCACCACGAGCATTGAAAACACTTGCACATATGCCTTAAATAAAAATCATGTAATTATTTAATAACTCAAATTAAACATTAATGAAAAGATGGCAGTATCACGAGAAAAGAATTCACAAATTTTAACTTCTCAAAACCGGTGTGTTAACATTTTATTTTCATTCATGGGAAAGCAATTAATTCTGCTGCCTTTGACAGTCAAAATCCTCATCTTTATTGCGCAAATGCAGACAATGAGTATCCTACTAACAGCTTTTGGCAGTGTGCATAATGCAACTTATAGAGCTGCAAAGAATCAAAATATATCCTATAAATGGTAAAACTATCCAGACTAGACTTTATGAGCTAATACTTTAAAACTATTGCACTGATGACTGTCTCAGTATCTTAGCAACAGCTGCTGGAAGCTTAAGATTTTAATAGCGAGTGTTAAATATTAGTATGAAAAGTGACTTTAGGACTCAAAGATGTATATGATTAAAAATAAGCTGTCACAAATGATGTACATAGCTTTCCTTCACTTGGTTCTCTTCACCGAACAAAATGTCTTTATTTGGTTGCTGAATATATTTTAAGTGTTTAGCTCCAGAGTTTATTTAATTCTGATTTATTAAATGTCTCTTAGGTACACCAAAGTTCCCTTTTCTACTCTGTTGTGGTTGATATTCTGTTGGTCTATATCCTCACTTTTCCAGCTCCTAAAAGTGTGTGTTAAAATTAGGCTGAAGACATGACTATAATTTATCATTATGAAATCTATGACAAACTCAACCAACAACAATTTATATCTTTAAAAAAAAATTAAACCAGTGTTTCACTAAAAATTTCTTTTCAATATCTTCTTTGTTACAGATACCTGATGAGTGAATTAGAGCTTAAATAAAATGATCAACTAGTTAGTTACCCTACACTACACAGCTGCATGGTCATACATAGACAGCTGTAATAAATCTTGCATAAGAAGTGTTCAGGCCTGATGGCCTACACTATCATGACTCGTCAACATCAAAGCTGCAGTTTCTGGGCTCTACATTGTCTCCAAACATCCTGACAGCTTCTGCACTGCACCACATCCCAGGATTCATGGATAAACCAAAAGCATTCTTGATGCTGGTGGTAATGACCTCCTATTGCTCAGTCCATTTTCAGTTTGCCTGAGCCATACGGGATGTGCACTGTTCCAGGGTTTCAGCTGACATAGTCTTTCAGCATATGTATTGAGCTCACTGTGTGAGTTTGTTCCGACAGCCAGAGCTTGCGACACAGGCAAAGATGAGGGGAGAAATAAAAGGTATCAGAATGCTTGACAAAAGCAAATTGTTGCAGCACAGTGAGTCAGTGTAAGTGAGGTGACCATGTTCATCACCTTCGAAGAGGTCTGCCAGTCACATACCTTCCTAGCAGCAGTGGATGTCATTTACAGTCCGCAAACAGTATTACCAAGCTCTGGAAGCAGGGAGCGTAACCGAATCAGAGCTGCAGATGCATCTAGTAAATATTTCCTCCAGTGAAAATCCCCCAGACTTTAATTATTATTGCAGATAGTATGGTTAAAAATCACCAGGGCAAGTTTAGCAGACAAGCATAAGTTCTGCTGTCCCTATATATAATGCCCAACTCCTTTGCAACTTTGATATACACCCACTGGTCATATGAACATACTTGTCCTAGTTTTGCATTCATTTTTCATAATGTATTTCCATCACAACTCTTCCTACTTTCTGTCAGCTATTCCATGCAGGTTCCGATTCTACATTGTGCTTAGATTTACACAGAGAACCCATGGGGAATTCAACCATATCTAGTATTCCCACTCAGTTTCCACCAAAAAGGGAATTTGCACAACTACCACTGAGGAAGGTTTGTCAAGCGTGTGTAACTGCTTGTGGAACATGCCATGCCTGACAGACTCATTCACCATTCAGTGTGGATACAAATAAGTCATAACATGAGGACCTATGGTGTACGTTGCCTGGGATATCTCTTAGAAACAACCTAAACAAACACTGACCTGGCTTGTCACCACAACAGAAAAAGAGATGCAATCTCAACAGTTCAATGCAAAACTTACAAGAATATAGTAAAGTCCTTTCCAGAAAAGAGCAAGATACAGGGAGTACTCATTAACTAGCTGCCTCACAGATTTCAGTAACGAGATTAGTGAACTCAGTGTGTTTCCCAGGTATGTGGTCAGATGCTTATTCTGCAGAAAGAAAAATGCTAGAGAATCTGTTTTACCAGCAAACAGAGAAAGAGAGAGGGGGAAAGGAAGGAAGGAAGGAGAGAGAGGCACCCTGCAAGAGCAAAAATACTTTGCATCATTTTTACTGGCACCCTGGTGATTTTCATTAATTTGCTAGGACTTTTTTGTTTCATTTTGTTTGTTATCTTTTTAAATCAACTATGCTATCTTGAATGCAAAAAGCAAATTCTACACATTTTTGCAAACTGTCACCTTCCTCACAACTCAAAAGATTATGTAAATCCAGAATTAAAATAAGCAAGCCATAATAGGACTAAATCACAGAATACGCAGTAGTCTTCTGTAATCTCAATAATATGCAAATTCAGAAGTGTCTGCCCATTAGGACCAGAGAACATAGGTCAAGGCAACAGGAACAAAGCTACTTGTGACAAAGAAAGAAGCAAAGAGAGTACCACTTATTTCAACAGTAGGAGAAAATACAGAAAAACTACATAGACAGGCTTAGTTTCAAACTGTTTTCCTAACACTCACTGAGACACATACATAAAGAAGCATTTTATTCATTGTATAAACATATGTAAAGTATCCAGTGTTTAACAAAAGAAAGATAATAGAGAGGTAAGACTTCTACGTTATTGGAATCATGTGGAAAGAAACACAAATTATTTCCAAGCAATACTACAGTTTTCACAGATGAATCACAATTGTGGGGTTCGTCCAAGGCACCCATCGTAAAGTAGATTCCCATTCTGTACATAATTTGCATAGCATTCATGCAGTTTCCAGCTAATCATACCAGTTTTTCCTCAGCCTCTCTGTCCTTTAAGTTCAGAGGAGTTAATGTAGTCAGGGTGAAAAGGAACAATTTGTAAAGGCTTCATTTCACACTCTGTATAGAGCTGAAAAAAAAAATCCAAGAGAAAAGCTTGACAACAATTATGTCAAAATCTCAGGAGGTAACAATTTACAATTGATAAGACAGAGTTAGACAAAGGATGGCCTGTCATAGGTGAAAATAAATTAATGTCAAATAGGATGTACCAATAATATAATGGGCTAGGAAAGAGTTAAATATGGAATACATAAGGAAAGAGACCCTGGTCAGTCAGGGTCAAAATATTTAATACCCAGATACAAAGCAGCTCTTAGGACTGCTTGGAAGCTTTAGTTAAGATTCTTATTAATCTTTAAAAATGACTCATTCTGAAACAATAAAAATAATAAAGAAAACATTGATTCAGGCCAAAACCCTCTACTGTCATAAGTAGATAACCAAGGTCAGGAACTTTCTTTTATCCACAAAGGAATCCCACAATCAAAATACTAGTAATAAAACCAGCACAGATTAAAAACAAGCTATCAGAAACAGAGCAATGAAGGATACAATACACTTGATCAATGAATAGTGGAGCCTCTGTAATTCTTCAGATCATTTGCCAAGTACCCAGTTAGAATCTTGTAAATGAACAAAAAAAAAAAAATTGGGTTTGGTTCTACAAGCCACAGAAGTCTCCTTCATTGAACAGTTGGGTACTGTCCTTCAGCAGCCAAGAAACAATTCCCTCTCTCACGCATATGCTAGTATTAAATAAAAAGGATGAAAGAAACCCCTTGAACATTTATGCACCAAAAGAGTGATAATCAATTTAAAGATTTTTCTAAGATTGCTGCAGAGTCACCATAGGGTGTTCCTAGAGAAAAGAGATTTATGTGCGGCATGCTTTCCCCAAACAGAACTAATGCATCTCTTGGCAAGACTGTTACAAGTTCAATGAAAACACCAGATAACTGTTAGAATTTTACTTCTCTGCCAGCTTATACCCAACATGAAATAAAACGTAGTCAACAAATCTGCAGGTGTCACATAGCCTTCCATTGCAACCTGAGGATTCACCTTCCTTTCAAGTTAATGCCATGAGTCAATTCTTCAAAGTTTAAAAGAGCCACCACATATTTTACTACTCAGAATGTCACAAAGGTTCCAAGTTGCTGTTTGGGGTTTTTCCGGGGATATGGGGGTGATGAGAGGGTTGTTTTGTTATTTCAGTTCACTCAAGCCATGAGGTAAAGTCTGTACAACTGTCCAGTTGTACTTGTGGCTGAACAGCCAAAGTAGGGAAAGCTAAATGTCCTGAGTTCAGCAGTAACAGCCATTTCTCTCTTTCTTAGTAGCTGGTGCAGTGTTGTGGTTTTGACTTTCGGCTGGGAGCAGCACTGATAACACTGATGTTTTTAGCTACTGCTTAGTAATGTTTAGTCTGACCAAAGACTTTCTGAGCTTCATGTTCTGCCAGGGAGGAGGGGAAGCTGGAAGGATGGAGAGACAGGACACCTGACCCAAACGAGCCAAAGAGGTATTCCATACCACAGCACGTCATGCCCGGGACGTAACTGGGAGTTACCCAGAAGGGCTAGATCACTGTGGAGGTCGGGCTGGGTGTTGGTGTGGTGAGCTGTTGTATTCTCTCCCCTTGTTATTTCCCTTATCATTATTATTATTGGTGGTAGCAGCAGTGGTCTGTGTTATACCTTAGTTACTGGACTGTTCTTGTCTCAACCTGTAGGAGTTGTATTCTTTTGATTATCCTCCCCATCCCTCAGGGAGCTGAGGGAGGAAGGCGGGGGAGTGAGTGATAGACTGCGTGGTTCTGATTTATGGCTTGGCTGAAACCATGACACTAAATTCCAGGTGGATCACAGATCTACCTAGGAGCCACCCAACAGTTTTTTGAACTGTAGCTCCTTCATGGTCCTGTTTAGAAACCTACTGAGCACAAATGCTGTCCTGTTTTTATTCTGTGTTAATAATATCTAGTCTACCCCAGTTTTGATTTTCCCATACTTGTGTCATACGTCTAAAACTTAGATGATGACTCCTTTCTGCTTACATCCCCTGTAAAAGCCTGTCTACCTGCAGAGGCCATATTCAAACGATAGATTGCAAGGTAAAGTGACATATCTGGATTTTAGATACCTATAGTGTAAAAAGCATTCACACCAGCTCTTCTCCACAGTTGGCTGACTCCACAGTGACCTAAATTCAATCTGTAAGACCTAGCTGATGGACAAAATTTCCTGTTCAGTTGTTTTAGCTAAACAAACCGTTCACTTCACTTGTTCTTCCTAAACTCCATATTGTTCTCAGTGAGAGATGGCTAGAGTCAATCTCGCTTTTTATGGCGCATCATCTCTTAAGATGTTAGTAATTGGTTCTGACGCTTGGTTTCCAGAGCTAGCCTATCCCCAACTCTTGTGCTTCACTCCACAGAAGCACCTGTTAACTGCTCTTTCAGGGGAATAGGTGACAATTATCTGGGGAATTCTCTATACAAAGTATACTTGTATCCCTTCTACCATTGTTAAGCAGGGCTGCTGACTGGGGCCTTAACTTTTCATGCCCAAAGAATTTTTATGTTACCTTCTCCTGCACAGTCTTTACTTCTCTTTTGAAATCTATTCTAAAATTTTTTAACCAATTTATAGCCAAATGGAGGTTTAACAAAATTCAAATACAGAGCACAAATCAGAGACCCTGGAAGAACCACACTGATATATCAGGTCTAGGAAAATATTAACAGCATCCATCCTCAAGCTATTACAATGCTTCCCTCCCTTTACCATAATATCCATGCAGCATACCACAGTGAACCTTGATGTGCACTCTTACCTACTGTCCCAAGTTGTTACTGAATCATAATACATCCTGAACATGCACAGTTGTCAACAAGACAAGCTGTTGAATTTCTGAATAGTTTTGTCTCACAGATGAAGCAGAATTTGCCATGTAGTAATGCATAGCCATAATTTTCAAGTCGAAGATGAAAACTGCTAAGGACTGGATTCTGGTCTGCAGTGTGTTTCTAGCCTGCAAAAGCCAGTCACTACCGGCAGCATACATCTGACCAGATTGAGAACTAGAGAAACACAACTGTAAACTTCTGTAACACAATTTGGATGGGAAATTCAATGACACACAATTAGATGACCTGCATGAAATGGCAGATAACACCCTTGTTTCCCCACGGCCAAAAGGAAAGATGGGAAAGAGTGTAATTATGCCTATAGGTTAGCACATAAACTGGTACATCAAAGGCGACACTTCCAAGGGAGAGGATAATGCAACCACTCATTGAAATCTGGGCACCAGCTTTTGCAACATTTTCTTAAGCACTCTATAACCACTTACTAAGTCTTATTTTCATCTGTCAGAGGTGAAAATAAAGCTCTTACTAATGTATATTTAACAGTGCGTACATCTCCCAAATTAACTAGGGCGTTCCTGTTGACCAGCACTACTCCTGTACAGTATCCTGATCAGTCACTGCGCTGTAGAACTGTAAAATTACTGCAAAAAAACATACTGGTATAACTTGCATCAACATTGTGAAAAGCAGCAATATTCAGAGAATTAACTACAGTACGATTACTTAACGGAAGCACTTAATTACTTATACTGAGGTTTTCAGCACTTATTTGTGTGATTTTTAAGGACTATAGATTTGAATGACTGCAAAAATAGGTAACAAGTATATGCATTTTGCATAATGAGAGTTCATTTCTTAGATCATAGATAGTTTAGTATATTCACCCTAATGAAACAAACTCCAAATATTCAAAACTAAGAAAAGAGCAGATAGTCACAACTAAAGGGGAGTAAAGGAAAATGAGAAAAAAATACTGAGAAAGAACCTGTAATCTATAATTTGTTTGAAGAAATATTTCTCCTTCTGTAATATACTTTTTCTGAAAGTTCCAGCTTTGTTTCCAAAACTGAAATTTTAGCAGCTCTGGTCATTAATTTACAACTACTGAGGTTGTGTTTTGTTTCTTTCTGGCTTATTTATCAGGATATTCAAGTTACTGAAGGTGGGCTCCCTCATGGAGATGCATACATGTTTTGTAATAAATTTAAGAAAAAACTGTTTATTTTTACAGTACACAGATATCTATAAGTAAAGGTATAAGTAGCCTTGTTTATGAGAGGGTTTCTGTCTTGAAATTGGTGTTAGGTTATCATAGCAATAGGTTCAAATTTCTTTTATACTTAATCTTCTGATCTTACCTAAATTTCAGTTCAGAAGAGCTCGACTCCATGATAACTCCCTCCCATACTTCACAGTCTTGCTGCATGTCATCAACACAGTTTCGTAAGCGCTGCAGCATAAGCGGGAAAAGGATAAAAAACAAACAAAAAAACCAACCAAACAAACAAAAACAAAACAAAACGAAACCCTACAAAAACAAAAACCCAAACAAACAAAAAAAAACCCAAACAAAAAAAAGGAAAAGGCCCAGATAACAAAATGATGTGGTTTACAACAGTAATGACTTAGAGAAACTAAAAATTCAGTCTTTGAAGGATTTTATATAAAATAATCACGTATTTTCCATTTTTATACTGAAATTTACTTCAAAACTTTTATTACTTTTCTTATTACTTTTGTAAACTTGCAAAAAAAAAAACAACAACCTCTGTTGGGGCTGAATATACATTTTTCCTGCCTTCAAAGTCATGATGAATATAAAAATGAGGCTTTAAAAGAAAGTCTATTGAGTATGCATTTCACCTGAACAGCAGGCTTATTCTTACTTCTACATACGCTATACTTCAAAATGAGTGATCTAAATTTATACAAATCAATATATTAAATTTTAGTGTAATGTCATTCATAGGCAAGATTTGCCTGTTGTGTTGTATTTTGCCTACAGGGCATTCTTTTGCAAGCAGAAAATTAAATGTTACCATTATCTGTTGTGCTTAAGTCTTAGGCCTTAGTTGTCACATAAAAGCATGACCAGTCTGAACTGATGGGATCGTTTGTGGTTTGTTTTGGGGTTTTTCTTCAAATAGCTTGCTGATTTCCAGAAAAGAAAAAGGCAAAATCCTCTGTTATTCAGTATATAATCTTTCTGTCAAAGAAAAGTGGAAATTCTGATCTGAAGATCCTAATCAGAAGACATTACTCCTGCAATACCTGATTTAAAAGATGTAATTCATACATTTGAAGCACTCATCTGGTGCACTTCTTTGTGTAAGGGACATTTTGACTCCTGTGCTCATGTGTAAATATGAGATACAACAAAGTAGCTCCCAAGAAGACTTTTCTGTAGTGACTGAATACCTTTGTGTTTTTGAGTCCCTGAGATAAAGAAATGTTAGCAATCTAGATTGTATTTTTGTCCTGGTCCCATAACATACAGAGATGTGAGTCTCAAAACACGCTGTGCCTTGCATGTGAACTGTGCACTTGATTTCCTTTGCTTTAAAAGGATCGTGTGGGAAGAGGTGCCATCCCTTAGCCCTGCTCTGAACACGGGGAGTAGCACAGCTCATTCCTTCAAGGTAAAAAGTACTCTCTGACTCAGTAAAAAGGTATTGTTTTCTATTAAAGGACAACTGAGACTTTCTTTAACCTTACTTTTGTTCCATGAAAATTCTGCAGTACCCCTTCATAATGAAACCATGATGTGCTGCTTTCCTTCACATTCACTTTCCATAATTGCTAAAGGCATTATACAGGACCTGGTCTGAAAATTCAGGGGTTTTCCTAGCCTGACCAGCAACTGAAAATTCCATGGACAATCTCCATGTCTTCTAGTAATTTTCAGACTTTTGAATTACATTTAGTCCAGAAGATTCTTGACTACAGTCAGATTGACAAGGCACTGAGGCAAACATATCAGAAGTTACTGAAGAGGAACATTTCTAATTAAAAGTGCCAGAAGCCAAAAATGAAAAGTACCAGAAGCCAAAGTAGCTGCATCTCAGAAATTGCATACAGACTATTGGAGAGAGCATAATGCATAACCAGTATTCTCAACCTGCATATATTTTTATTCATTTCAGTCACTGCAAATTCAAAGATATCACTGCTTTCTTGTGGGGAAAAAAAAAAAAAAAAGAAAAGAAAAAGGGAAGAATTTAGGATGAAAAGAAACACAAAAGAAATAGCTACAAGTTATAGCACAAAGAAATGATGCAACTTCTTCCTCAGTTTTCACAGGTGGCATTAATTACCTCGGTTTGGGTTTTGTATATCCAAATGTCAAACTTTTCTAATGTTTGATCAATCAAGGATGGAATTTGACTTTAAGTCTTGGGGTTCATTTTTAGAATATTTGTACAACTTCAGTTTTTGTAAAACACTCTTTTCTAACCCCGGAGTCTTGAAAAACGATATTTTTTTAATGGAATTATCTGATCCATTGGTGATTTTGTGACTGGTATGCGTATTGGAAAAATATATAAGAAAAGGTATTTCCAATTAATAGAAATGTAAATTTCAGTTCCTAAATATAACATAATATTCTAACTGTATGCTTGATAACCTTCCAAAACTGAACAAGAAATTAAAAGAAATATTTACAAAATATTCTCAGGCTAACAACAGTTCAGGTGGCAATCTCAGCAGACTTCTGCAGAACCCAGAAAAAAATTAAAAGAAATCTCTATTTCTTCACCCAGTTACTTTAACAAATGTAATGTTTTTCTGTATTTGAAACAAACAAAAATGTATGTTTCTTTAATATTTGGAAGTAGACTTTAAATCTGGGCATGGTTTATGTTGCAGAAATTGGGAAGAGCTGCAAGTATGTCGTAGTTAAAAAATATAATATGAAAGTAGCTTGCTGTTTTTCTCCATTTCCTCTGGAAATGTAAAGGATTTTTTTGGCTCCTCCTCTTTTCATTGTTCTTACAAATGACCTCTTACTCCACTATTCTATCACTTCCACAACTTCCACTCATAGAGAAGATAAAACTCCAACATTTTAAGAGATGTTAACCCATTAACATCAGTAAATGATATGCTCTGCCTTAAATATTTCTGTCTTGCATTCTTAGATCAGCATCATTTTCCTTCCAGCATGGTAAACATCAAATAATTTTCTTCAGATTCATCAGTACTTGGAGTTAAAATTCAGTTCAGCACTGGGGACGCTCAATGTGGAACATGGTGTATTCACTGTATTTCCAATCTTTGCTGTGCCATCCTTGGGAATAAAACCTCAGTTTAAAAGTTTTACAAAAGCAATGACGTTATAAAACAGTGTGATGATGTTTTCTGTCACTGATCATGACTTATGGTACTTTCCGTAGAGATCTTCAGAATTTACTTGATTTGACTTTGTGGAAAACAAGTAAAAAGGCACAAATTGATAAGCCTGTAGACTCCAGGTATAAGGTGCCACAGGAAATATTCTTTAGGAGCATTTTTTTCAATAGTAGCAGTTATTTTTGAGGATTTATATAGGTTTCTATGAAACCAATTAAAGTAAACTGAGAATGAAGGACTTTGTGTTGGAATTCCACCTTACATAGCATTCTTCTCAAGCTAAAATAAATGTCTTTAATTGGTTTACACTTTATAATGAAGCAACAATAATAAAATGAGCTATTGCTTAAGTAATTTGTTTTTGTTTGAGAGGACATTTCATCTTGGTCAGCAGCTGGATAGTTCTCTATTTCTTATACTCCCTGGCTCTACGCATAGAATCATAGAATCATAAAATAGGGTTGGAAAGGACCTTAAGATCATCTAGTTCCAACCCCCCTGCCATGAGCAGGAACACCTCCCACTAAACCATGTCACTCAAGGCTCTGTCCAACCTGGCCTTGAACACCGCCAGGGATGGAGCATTCACA
>WYDI02012119.1:0-12244 GCA_009867235.2 Psittacus erithacus
CCTAAAGGGGCTGCAGGAAACCTGGAGAGGGGCTTTGGACACGGGCCTGTAGGGACAGGCCAAGGGGAATGGCTTTACCCTGCCAGAGGGGAGACTGAGATGAGATTAAGATGAGCTCTTAGGCAGAAGTTGTTCCCTGTGAGGGTGCTGAGGCCCACAGATTGGAACAGTAAGATGATCAAAACTGAGGTGACTACACCTGTGAGTACATCAGTCACTAGCAAAGCTCAGATACCTTGCTTCTCTCCTGGTGTGCAAAATCTATGCTCTCACATGCCTATGCTTCCACAAAAGCATTGGTTTGGCAATAAGCTCTAAAATGTCATGTACAGAAAGGCAGTAAGTCATGCTGTCCTCCACAAGAGGGGCCATTCTGTAGGAGTTTAAGGTGTTTCTTTCAGTTCATTAGCACCATTTCTATGTTGCTCTTCCAGCTCCACACAAAGCAACGCTACAAACCTTGAAACACCATTTCCCAGGCTTGATAAGGTTCCAAATCAATTAACAGCAATTCTCAATTGATTCATGCAGACAATGAAGAACTTCAATATTCTGGAGTAAGTCAAAATTGCCAATAAGCTTCATATAAAGGCTAAATAAACCAGTGTGACACCCATAGTAAGAACTCTCTCAAGCATTTGGCCAACAAGAACAGCATCAAATGCTGCTCAAAAGCTCAGTACTAACTACAGTAGGAAATGAAGCTGTAAAGCCCCCGGTAATTATGCAAATAATATTTCCTATTATAAATCTTTAGCTCCTCATTAGGTAGAGACTACAAACCCCTGCTCTCTCATGCACAATATTAAGAATCCAAGGTTTCAAGGCATTAGATTCATGGTGTACGTTGGTCATAATTCCTCTCTATTTTCCTTTGTTCCCATATTTTAAGATGGTGAAACATTAAACATTTGGTTAGCATATTCTGCAGTAATAACATAACCATATAGAGGTAAAAAAGCACCGGGACACATCTGCAAGGAATACTAATGCTCAGGTGTACTCAAGTGAAATTTGCTTGGTTCTAAGTTGCTATATGGAAAAATAATATGAGCAAAAAAGATTTCTCCCTTACACAGCACAACTAAAGCTATTGCTTACTGAAGTGATCGGTTTAGTGTTTCCAACCAATACACCTTAGAGAGTTTTGGTTGCATTTCAGATACAGAAGGACGAACATATTTATATGGTTGCTGACCTAAATAATCCTATTTTCATAGGAATGTTCACAAATATTTTAAGCTTTGCTTGAAAATACATTTTTTACTATTTATACTCATGTACTTAAAAATAAAAGCAACAGCATATTCATACCCCAGAGAATAATGATTCTTACAAAGAAGAGTCAACACAAACTCAATATAGGAAGCAACCACTATATATATAAGAAGTTATAAATCTGCCAGACATTTGAAATGGACTGAAATACACAATGTCAGTTTTTAGAGGATATTTTTCAGCCATATTTTATAACTACCTTGTCAGGAAGTTTTTTATCCATCAGCTCCAATGAAATATGATTCTACGATACAGAATTTTTCACTAAGCTGGTTCCAAGGTTTGAGTCAGTCATCAGAAGTTCAATGTTTTGTTTGCTTCTAGCATATACAAGACTTAAAATGATACTTTTGAAATTCTTATTGTTAGGCAGATTTGTAACCCAGAAATATTATGGGCTCCCTTTAAACAGAATAGAATAGCACTTATAGAATCATAAAATGGTTTGGGTTAGAAAGGACCTTAAGATCACCCAGTTCCAACTCCCTGCAAGAGCAGGGACACTTCACACTAGACCATGCCGCTCAAGGCTCTGCCCAATCTGGCCTGAAACACTGTCAGGGATGGAGCATTCACCACTTCTCTGGGCACCCTGTGCCAGCACCTCACCACCCTCACAGGGAAGAGCTTCTTCCTTATATCTAACCCGAACTTCCCTATTTAAGTATAATAAATACAAAAAATAATAAATTCTATTCTATAAATAATTCACTTCTAGAAAAGTTCTCTTGTATTCTACAACTTCTTAACATAGAATAATTAAATTAAGTAAATAAACCTAGAATACCTTATTATTCTTCCCTCCTCTGAAAACAGACATTTAGCACTATCCACACATAAGAAGACATATTCTATTTGCAACCTTCAGAAAGGATCAACTCCTAATTTCTTAAGGCTCTTTCTTATTCCTAAATTAGAGACAATGGACAAAAAGAAATAAAATAGCATACTATTAACTAGTAATAAAGAAAGAACCAATAACAGCAGCTCTGCTTTCCTTTTTCACCACTAGTTTGAAACAAGTCTGAAGTCTTAGGGGTTGGAACTGGATGATCTTACGGTCCTTTCCAACCCAAGCCATTCTGTGAGCCTATGAAGACACGGTTGTTTGAAATATCTGAGGCTTCTATAGAAGTTTCCAAACTCACAAAGCGCTGGGCCTTCTGCCGCTCCTCCTCTGTCGCAGCTCGCTCACGGAGAATGGCTCGAGTCAAATGCTCATTTGAAGAGACCCTCTCTCGTTCCAGGAGTCGGCCAAACTCATCCCGAACGTACATTTGCTCTTGTTTCAATCTACAGAAGGTGGAGGAAAATTGACATTGAAGGTGTGGTTTCTAAATGGACTTTAGAAGGACATTGGCACAGTCACTGTAATACGTTATCAGCATCTGAAGACACCTAAACACAAGTATTGACTACAAATTCCAGATGTTTCTTTCAGATTGAAGTGTTAAACTCCACATATACAAAAGCCCCAAGCCTTAGAAACAATATTCATTACATCATATCAAATATTCTAATCCAAGAGCTTTATGAAACTATATTCTTAACTAACGAGAACATGTACAGAGCTCTGGTGGTTCGTTGCTTTTGTTCTGTCTCTAAGGAACCCATATACCAGGAAAACCCTTCTCCCCACCAGCTAGTTGGTGGGGAAGATTCCCTATTTCCAGCTAAAAGCCTGGCAATGGGATAATGCTTTCCTACCTCTGGACACACCATAAACCCAACTACAGCATCAATTTACCAAGCTGCAAAAAGATCCACCATCCATAATAAACCTTTCCCAGCAAGCTGAGAGGATGAGATGAAACCAGCTATTGAATTTGTTGCACCAGAGTTAATAAAGGCATCTCCAGCCCCAGAAAATCCTCAACGTTTCTATGTCACAAGCCATAAATACATTGGAAATCTTCACTGTAAGACTTGATATAAGTACACTACATCTAATTATCATGAAAATACAGGGATGTAAGTTGTTTAGCTACTAAAACTTATCTGTTGCATGTATGTTTTGACACTGAAGTCAGCATTAGGGAAGTCAGAATAGAAATGGCAGCATGAAACACTGGTTTTGAAATAGATTCTTGAAAGAGTGATGGAGAGGAAGCTTAAGTATTCTCAGTGCATTTATCTGTTGTCAAGGGAGCTTCAAGAGAACAAATTGTAATGAGGAGGGTCACTTTGTAAAAGGCACCAGCATTACAATACATTAGATTCCTCCCCAGGGAACAGATTTAAGTGAGGTGGGGAGGAAAAGAAAAGACAATTACAAGATGTATTACTTGTGTGCTCAGATACAACCCTCTGAAATGCAGCAATCAACTGGGAATCTTGATAAAAAGTTTATTAAGCAGCATCTTCAATTACTCTAGCAGGGAGAAAAAAAAGTCAGATTATGCAGACATGGACCAAATTCCATTAAGTGATTTCCCAAGGTCCCCCAAATTATTCCTGCAGCATTGCTATAACAAATCCTTCACACAATCAATGGTGCAGTCAAAACACGCTGGTTGCCTTTTCCATTGGAGAAATCATGTTGTGTCTAAGGAAGGAAAGAAGTGTCAAAATAGAAGTCTCAGCAGCTGCTTCTTGTGAGAGGCAGCAGAGAAACTCTTTAGCATTGCCTGGGAGTGAAGAGAGCTCCTTCCTCATCCTTGCTGGATTAGACTTCCCACAAATGGTGTTTTCATCTGAAAAAGGCTTTCAGAGGTTTCAAAACTACAAATACCCCAAAATTACACTAAAAAACCCTCACTTATGCATTTGCATCTATTTTTTGGCAAATCATCCCTGCATTTGACACAAACAGTTAAGTCTTCTCGAGTCTTCTTCTTCCCCTTGGAATGATGAACCTTTGTGAGATCTCCTCCCCAATCCTTTTGCAAAAAGAGAACAGTTTTCCTAACACTTAGAATGGGCTTCTAATGACAGGATAAGCCTCTGATGGCTTAACACAGCTGCTGTTATATTCAGCTTCCCTACTCAGTACACTACAGAGGGATGGGATGCTTTTTCTACTCTTGCCCAAACACCATGCACCCCTTGCTGTAAGCTTGCTATAAGATACTGGTCTTGTGAAAGGTGTCCCTGCCTGAGGCAGGGGCTTGGAACTGGATGGGCTTTAAGGTCCCTTCCAACCCAAACCAGTCCGTGAATCAATGACAACACAAAAACTCATCTATGTTCACAACTCCACTCCTCACCCTACAGTGAGCCACTAAAAGGCTTTTCAGACCCTCTGAAACCCCTCAGATTTAGCTGACAAAACCACAGTGGTGTGTATGGCCATGCCAGCAAGAGAAGGGATGGAGATATAATGTTGGCTTCCCACAAGCAGAGCGGTCAGGGCAAGACTTGCTAGTTCAACCGTAACCAGCCCATTTAAAATGAATCCAGATATCTCAATGCTACCTTGGTAGACATGCCAGGTTTGAGGATCTTCTTGGCCATGAACAGCTGTATCCTACCGCTGCAAAAGAGTAAAGAAAGGGGATAGGACACTCAAAATTGGCACCTATAAAAGCCCTGCCAAAGTTGTATAACCTCATAGCTGATCTTTAAACTACTGGTTTCTAAGTACACCATGTGATGAAAATCCCAGAAAGAAGATTCTGTGCTATACCTCTCTGGCTATCACATCTTCCTGTTGTTGCCGAACCAATCCCTCAAGGGACTTCCATTCCATCAAAACGGAGTAACTGATAGGAGTGCAGGGGAAGTCCCTCACTTCCAACTTCCACCTTTGGTAATAACACATATCTGTTTTAACAAATTACTACCTGCCCATCTCCTTTTTTTCCCCCATTCCACACGTAAAATGGTATTACTGAGCAGTTAAGTGCTGTCTTCTATCCCAGTAGATGAATATGAAAGCCAGTATTTAATACTAACCTGTTCATTGATATCAATAATAATGTGAAATACCTACATCAGAACTGGAAAGATTAAATCTATGTCGGACATACTCTGCCATCCAAATTTAGTTTTCATAGTTACAGAGCACTCCTATTCCTTAAAATGGGATTTCTTGATGTCTTCCAAAAATCAAGGAATCCCAGCCGGGTTTGTGTTGGAACAGACCTTAAAGCTCACCCAGTTCCAACCCCCGGCCACGGGCAGGGACCCCTTCCACCAGAGCAGCTTGCTCCAAGCCCCTGTGTCCAACCTGGCCTTGAGCACTGCCAGGGATGGGGCAGCCACAGCTTCTCTGGGCACCCTGGGCCAGTGCCTCAGCACCCTCACAGGGAAGAACTTCTGCTTAATGTCTAGTTCAATAAACATCTGGGATCATGAAAAGCTGTACAGCAAGCATTTTACTGATTTTTCTTCCTTCCTTGCACGGACGGAAGAAAAAGAAGAAATCTATACTATCTCATGATCAAATTTCATACAATTTAGGCCAAAAAGGTACTTGGTTTATGTTCTTCAAAAACATCCAAGCCTGCCTTGCTCCTAGCAGCATCTTAATGGAAGAATCAGAAGTTTTTCCCATCTACTCTAATCCTCATTAATGTGATCAGGAATGCATCTTACTTGTACTTTGTTCTGTAGGTATGGTAAGTAACTTCCTGAAGCACCTTTTTCCTTCAGGGCAACTTTAACTCACAACAGAATTCCTCAATACCCCATCTTACCTGACTGAACTTCATCAGAGTTTTAACAAAAGGGGGATTTTGAAGTAATTTTCATGTATTTGAGTTACATGATTGGGTGGCTGGAAGGGGCTTTATGAAACAAGCATAAGGTACATAATGCTGATCCCAAACATTTCCTTGCATCATCTTCCAGTAGTTTTCTTCCTTGACATTACAAATTCATTTTACTGGCATCCAGCTTCTACTGCTGCTGAATAAACGCAAACATCAGCTAAATCTACAATAATAAATTATATTATTATCTAGCCCAAAGTAAAACAAATAGATACATATCTACAATTTATAAGGAATTAAACAGCACAACTCATCGGTATGGTCCACTACTCCAAGTATTCCATGTAAATAGATCATTTAAAATGGCATTTTTAATTACAGCAAATATAGAGGCTCAATGGAATGGTTTTCACATTCAAGCACAAAACTCTAGTTAAGAGACAAGAGACATTATGCATTACACTGATCATTTATACAGAAAGAAAGTGGGTTTAAAAGTGCTGCTACAGCAGAGCAGGCTGCTGGCTATACATTTTTCTTTACAGATGATAGTTTGAGTAAAATCCTTCTAAATCATTAGGAAATACTGTTCCAAGATGTGTCCTGCTATTTACAGGAGGTGATTTAATGAAATACAGTATGCAATGCTTTACTTTTCCATAGTGCTAATTGAAAAATACATATAAGGCATGAATAAGAACCTCAATGTACTGAACTTCGGATTTACACTACACAGCATTTCACACTCTCAACTATTATATTGCACACAATCATACATAGAAACCAATGACTGCTGCCTTTCTGAAGCACTCTTTTCGGACTTCAACGTCCAGTTACTGCTGTAAACAAAAATGTATGCACTTGTACTTTCTGCAATTCAGTAACCAAGCCGCCAATGATTAAGTCACTTATAACCCCTAAAGCTTCTGCCACTCCAATTCTGCATCTTAACTTTCCACCCATCCTTTAAATGCTTGAAGATTGCCTCTTATTTTACCAAGTGGGAAGTACAGTCCACAGCTCTCACAGAATAATGCTGTCATCTAGGCTGGAAGGGACCTCATGTGATCACCTGAGTTAAAAGCCCTGCTGCTGTGGCGGAAGTACTCTAAAACCACCTTGGCCTTTTCATAAAAACCCAGACTGGTTTGGGTTGGAAGGGACCTTAAAGCTCATCCAGTTCCAATGTCTGCCACAGGCAAGGACACCTTCCACTAGAGCAGCTTGCTCCGAGCCCCTGTGTCCAATCTGGCCTTGAACACTGCCAGGGGTGGGGCAGCCACAGCTTCTCTGGGCACCCTGTGCCAGCACCTCAGCACCCACACAAGGAAGAGCTTCTGCCTTAGATCTAACCTTAAATATATGGGAATTCAGAAGATGCAGCCAGTTTCAGTCTCCAAGTACAGCACAGTAGAATTAGAAATTTAGGAAGCCAACAAAAGAGCATCTCCAATGGGACAGTCTGCTTTCTGTATCTCCTAAGAAATGCAAAAATACATTAAAAAAGGCATAATAAAACTCTGCTGCAGTCTGGAACAAAAAAAGCCATCCTTTTCAGGTCCATTTGCAACTGAGTTCAAGACAACAAAGATAAAACCATTAATTTTATCACATCCACTTGTGACACGGCCCTGTAATGGTGCACAGCATGACCCATGTCGGCCACACTAACAAGATGAATAATTTGATTCCCAATCCAGAAGAATTCACTCTGTTGTTTACTTCAAAACATCCATTTATGTCCTCCTTGAGAAACACCTGCAGATGTGAAAGATTCCCATGAAGGGAAAAGCACCTTTTAATTCACAACAGCAGCAACACGTGAAGAGATGTTGAAAAGAAAATACACATTAGTTTGGGGGTTTGATGGCCATTACGTCCTTTATTCCAAATTAAGACTCCATAGGAAATCTGAAAATGGGAAACAATTCTCTAGTAAAAGCAAATGCAGGGATTTATCATTTGCAGCCCTTACTTCCAGAGCTTGAAAATTTATTATGCTATCAAAGATTAAACATTTGCTTTCTGTTGCCTGTCAGGGGAATGATTACTTGCCAGTTGTGGTGTCTTTATTACAATTTCCAAGCGGCACAATCTGATGGATCTGCGGTGATCCAAGATAAATTCATTCAAGTCCAAGCCATGAACTGTGTCATTTTTCATTACCTCCAGCCAAGCAAAATCAAAATATTTCCTGTTTCAGAGTCCACTATCAGGAAAATCATCCTCTTCTCTATACAATGCAGAGGAAACTAAAGAGATATCAGTCTTCCAAGTTGGAAATGATTGTTAAACTTGAACTCCATGTAAGAAGACATAAATAAAGCATTTCAGTACCAAAAAATCATAGGATCATAGGAAGATTTGGGTTGGAAAGGACCTTAAGATCATCCATTTCCAAACCCCTGCCATGGTCAGGGGCACCTTCCACTAGAGCAGGTTGCTCGAAGCCCCATCCCACCTGGCCTTGAACACTGCCAGCGATGGAGCATTCACAACTTCCTTGGGCAATCCATTCCAGTGCCTCACCACCCTTACAGTAAAGAACTTCTTCCTCACATCCAACCTGAACTTCCCCTGTTTCAGTTTGAACCCATCACTCCTTGTCCTATCGCTACAGTCCCTAATGAAGAAGTCCAGCATCCTTGTAGCCCCCTTCAGACACTGGAAGCTGCTCTGAGGTCTCCACGCAGCTTCTCTTCTCCAGGCTCAACAGCCCCCATGTTCTCAGCCTGTCCCCATACGGGAGGGTGCTCCAGCCCCTGATCGTCCTCGTGGCCTCCTCTGGACTTGCTCCAACAGCTCCATGTCCTTCTATACATTCTTGTAACAAGAAATTAGTTCATTAATGCTATTTTGTTAATTTTACTCATCTTCCTTCCTCTTTCATGTTCTCTGAACATTTCTATACGATATCCCCTCAACTCCAAAAGCTTCCACTGACTAAAACTGAGTACATGTTTACAATGGAAACTGTTCCTCATTTTTGTTTCCTTTGACACTACCAAGTTTGTTAATGCATTCTGACAGACTTGCACAACATCCAAATCTGTTTTGAACAATACAGTTTAGGCCATGATGCAATATTAATGAATGAATAATGTTTCTGAGTACTGAGTTTCAATATTTAATGACTGCATGCTGAACACGCCATAGAAAGCTGCGGTTGAATATCACTGTAGCTGACAAGGGATTTGAAAAGATAAGAGACGCACCAGGAAAACAACTCTAACCTGAACTGAGGTCTCAGAAGTGTGAAATGGATATTTCTCCTACTCAGCTAGTAGTAGCTGATTTTTCACCTGACCTCAAAGTCAGATAAATCATCTAAAGTCCATCTGCCTCTAGAAAACATAGTTAAGGAGTCAGATTCCGAAACAAGTTATCTGAAAGGCAATGCCTTTTTCTTCTCAAAAGTCACAGAATAACAACACTAAAAAGTTCTTCTATTTAGAAGTCACTTTCTAGAAATATTTACACATTAATATTCTCTATACATAGAACCCCAGACTGATTCGGGGTGGAAGGGACCTTAAAGCTCATCCAGTTCCAACCCCCTGCCACACGCAGGGATATCTCCCACTAGAGCGGATCACTTCAAGCCCCATCCAACCTGGCCTTGAACGCTGCCAGGGATGGGTAAAACAGGTCTTACTCATACCAGATTTGCACAAAGCAGGCAAAGGGGGCTATGTCTAACATTAGTAGCAACCCCAGTCTTTAAAAATGCACAACCTAAATTTATTGACAAACTCACTAGAAATGATAGAGAGCTCTCATGATTATGGTGCATGCAGGAAGAGATATCAAAGGTACCAATAACAGTTCCAATCCCTATCCCATCAAACCCTTGGAAGTAATGTAACTTGTCCATCACATCAGCCCGCTGCAAAAGCGGGCCCTTCAGATCCAACCTGATGGAGTCCAGAGCCAGGGACCAGCTTCCCACCCTACTGCAGAAGCGAAGTGCAACAAGGTACCACCCCCCAAAGCTGATTTAGCACAGCTATAACCTAGTAGCCAAGCAACTTCTAACAGCTCAGAGAGAAGTTAAAATAAATGAGAAGGAGGAAGAGTGAAAGAGGGGTCAATTACACACTCACAACATGGGCTGGGAAGGTCTTTTTATCCTCTGATGAGGGCCAGCAGCATCTCTGGAACATGAAGATTAATATAATGAAAACAAATATGAACATTATCCCTTTCATATGGGGATTTTTTGCCTATCTACCTCAAACTGCATGCAGTAATCCGAGTGAGATTTTCCAATGATCTCAAACTATATTACTGTTACTTTTCCATGCTAGCACTTATTATATTTAACAAGAACTCCACTATTTCATTCCATATCCTCATCTTCCTCATGCTGAACTACTCCTTAAGGCTGGCCACACACATACATAAAGTAGCACTTCATTCATTATGAATTCTACTGGGAACATAAAAGTGATAAGTGATTCCAAAATTCATCCCTAAGCAGCAAGTAAGCTTTTCCCATAATGTTAACTCCTCCCTCCAATATGTCCTATCATACATTTGTCTTTTGTCAGTCACAAACTGTATGACAACTCACAATCCAGGACTGCAGCCCACGCTGGGATCTGCCCTGGGAGCAGCTCTGTAGGAAGGGACCTGGAGGTCCCTGTGGACACAAGTTCAATAGCAGTGAACAGTTGAGCACCTGTGGCAACGAGCCAACAGGATGCTGGGGAACATCAACAAGGGCATCACCAGCAGAGATGAAGATGTCATTGTCCCACTCTACTCAGTGCTTGTCAGGCCACACCTGGTTCAGTTTTAGTCCCTGCCCCGCAAAAAGCTGTGGACAGGCTGGAGAGGGTCCAGAGAAGAGCCACAAAGATGATCCATGGACTAGGAAGATGTGTGAGGAAGGCCTGAGAGAGCTGCATATGTCCAGCCTTGAGAAAAGAAGTCTCAGAGGAAACGTTATCCCCACATTCGAGTATTTAAAGGGTGGCTACAAAGAAGATGGAAGACTCTCTTTTGATAGGAGTCACATAGAAAAGACAAAGGGTGATGGACACAAGTTACTGCTGGGGAAATACTGACTGGAGACACAAGGAACATTTTTCACCATGAGAACAATCAGCCACTGGAATAATCTCCTTAGGGAAGTGGTGGGCTCCCCAACAGTGGCCACTTAAGACCCAGCTGCACAGGCATCCTGAGGCATCTAGTCCAGACCATGCTTTGCCTAGATAGGCTGGACCACATGATCCTTAACATCCCTTTCAAAGTGGTATTCGACAATTTTCACATTAGCTCTGGACATGTCCAGTAGCATTAACAAGGAAACCAAGGTATTAAGTGCTTTGCTTTACTCTTCAGGCTGAAGTCTGCTATCAAACTCAAGAAAGCACTGACCTTACTCTTAACCAAGATAGTTTGTATTATGTTCCACCTTGCCCCACTCAACCATTTCTTCTCATTCTCTCAATTATCCCATACTTCAAACACTTGTCAAATCAACCATAAGTCCAAGTAATGATATGCATTTGAACATGTTCATTTCCCTTGTCCAGCTGCCTTCCAGCCTCAGCACATCTGTCAACTGAAACTCCCTTTGCTAATGGCCATGTTAGTTGGTGTGCTGGGCCTTGATCAACAGATCAAAGACACTAATTCCAAAACTCCCAATTCCATCCAGCTCTTCCATTTATCAACAATAATTGCACAGTCAACTTCTTAATGTGCACTGCAATATGGACACTGACTTAACAGCCTGATGCCTGCTCAGTCCCTGTCAACGAGGGTTGAGTTGACTTTATTAAGATACTTTGGTTGTGGTACGGCTTTTAGGGGGTGAGTGTTGGGCACGGAGAGATGGTGAGTAAGGGGGAGGGAAGGTTGTTTAATGGGATTTAATAATTACAGTTCACAAAACTACTGTTTTTAAAATATGTGCATATAGAGCAGTATTATATAAAGAGAGACTAGAGGAACAAATCTCTACCTTTATGCCAGAGGCATAATCACTGAATATCATTGCTCCTGGGATCTGCAAAGGCAGTCATGAAATTATGACAATATTAATTATCCCTTAAAATGAAGTGACAGTTATAAAATTTATTAGTATTATTAAGTGTTTCTCTGCTGTATCTACTCATATTATCTGATGGGGCCTACGAGGATGCTAGAGATTCCTTATCAGGGACTATAGTGATAGGACAAGGGGTGATGGGATCAAACTGAAGCAGGCGAAGTTCAGGTTAGATATAAGGCAGAAGCTCTTCCCTGCGAGGGTGCTGAGGCGCTGGCACAGGGTGCCCAGAGAAGCTGTGGCTGCCCCATCC
>WYDI02012122.1:0-17502 GCA_009867235.2 Psittacus erithacus
CCCTGCTCATGGCAGGGGGGTTGGAACTTGATGATCTTAAGGTCCTTTCCAACCCTAACTATTCTGTGATTCTATGATTTGCCTTTGTAGTTCTTGCAGACTCTGCTCAACCCTTATGACTTGGTGTGTGCCCCTTGGGCAGCATGTAGGTGTGGGTGCTGTTGACTGTGCTCCAGAGTGGCTCTTCCTGAAGGTCTGGCTCCCCGCCGGAGTAATGCTGTCCTCATAAGATTGATATTAGATCTCTAAGGTCAGGTCTCCGCTACCCCCTGGGCCACTGCAGTGCTGTTATATTCCTTGTAAATCATCTGTGGACAAGTTATGCACAAATAGAGGGTCCTGAAGCAATGTTTCTAAAGGATTGGGAATGCAGCTTTTCTAATTAAGGAGCTAATTTTATATAGATACATTTCTGTATAAAAATTATATTATAATTACATATTAATCACGTGTAATCATTGTTATATAAATAATTATAAGCAATAGTTATATAAATTATTGTTGTATAAATAATTGTTATATAAATTGTTAATAAAAGTAAAATTAAATTATAATTACATATCAATCACATGTAATAACTGTAATTAATACCCATGGTAACTGTAATGAATATATAATAATTACACGTGAGAATGTCTTGGGTGCAGATTTTTTTCAATGTAACTCCTTTCTGTTGTAAACCGGCAGCGAATATCCTGGGAAAAGCCCTGGTCCTCAGTCACTGGCATTTGCATAAAATCCTTAATCACTCCTCCCGCTTGTTTTGCAGCAGCACTGGGCTGAACATCGCAGTGCTGTGCAGCAAGGCACATGGAGCCCCTCCTGCTCTGAGAAGAACGGCAGGAGGCAGCCCCAGATAGATGAATAGTTCCTTTTTCTTTTCCGTCCAGCAGTACAGTCTAACAAACTGGAGTGAAATTCTTATTTATGCCAATGCTTCCCGGCTGCTTCAGTAGTTCAAAGTGACGTATCCAAGTTGCCTGGCTGTTAACTTTTTACTTCCCAGCTCTCAGAAAGCTGGCTGGGGTGTCCGGTTACATCCTCCCTGAAATCCTGACATTTACTTTGCTGTACAGATTAAAAATAGCAGCTGCTGTTGATTTCAGTGTATCAGATGATTGCAGCAGAGCAGAAAGCGTGTAGGCTGCTGTCCTTCCTCCTGAGGACACTCGCTGGTGCTAACTTTAAGTACTTGTATGTCTTAGGAGCACAAAAAGAGAAGAAAATGGTTTGCCGGTGTACAAGAGGAGGAGGAAGGGTAGGAAAGGGAAGAAGGCTTGGTCAGTTATTTGAAATGTGATTCGTTTTTCACTTACATTAAATAGGTATTTTAAAAAGGGTTACTTGGACAGTTAATGATACTTTACCTGTTTTCTAGTTCACGAACGAGCACCACATTAACACAAGATACACAAAGAGAGAGAAGCTTGTGTTGACTTTGAGGTCATGGTGTGACTGATTTGGTTTTTAGTACACTTTTTCATGGGATTACTTGTCCTTTAGCTTTCAGAGCTTTCCCTTTAAGCAATTGAAAGGCAAATGGTTGAAGGAATGTGTACAGTGGCAGTGACACGTCTGTAGAGGAGTTTTACCTGTCATTCTTCAATGGGAACAGATTAAATAAGGATCAGAGGCAAAAAGATGGATTTCTAAAGGCTGAATGCAGTGCTCCTTGGTACTATAGAAACTGTAAATGTTCTGCGGTTTGGATAGGACAAATGTAGAACAAATAGCTCCTGGGGCAGGCAGTCTGGTCAAGAAGACCCCTGTCCCAGGAAAGAGGGGAATATTAAACTGCTCTTGTGATTTCATTAGAGAAATGAATGAGGTTATAAATGTACTGCATAATTCGAGCTTCCTCTTCAGCTTATTTGTGGCACTGGGAGGTTTTATTACAGTTGCTTCAGACAAATGGACTTTGCTCTTTCTGATTCCTTTACCTTTACGTGAACCATTGGCCGCAGTATGGGTCTGGAAACCTTGGCAGAAAGCAGCTAAGTTAGAGAAACCTGAATTGCAGCTTTCCAGAATTGGTGAAGGAAAGAAACATGCTGAAAAGTGCTTGTGGTACCAGTTATTTCTTCCAGTAAATAATGTTAATTATATGAGCCTTCTTAGTAAATCATTAAGGATTGCTTCCCAGGGCTGGAGCCATCAAGTCCAGCTTGTATTTCTGTCAACACCTAAACCCCAAATACAAATTTCTTAAACATCTGTGCAATTCTTGCCCCTAGCTGGGCCATCTGAACTCTTATAAACTATAAGAATATTTTTCTTCCCTTAAGGATACCCAGACCTATGTGTTTATAGAAACAAGATGCTTGTTATTCAGCCTGCACCTCGGTAATGAAAACTCTCACCTGTCAAGAAGGCTGTGGGGTAACAGTTGTAGTGTGCTCCATTGTTCTTTGAGATTTAACAGTTTAGCGCAATAAGCAGCAGTGTGGGAGATGTAGGTCTAATTTCAACCCATCTTGCAGATAAATTACGTAGGAAGAGGTGTTGCCTGAGGGACTTATCATTCACATCCTCTTGGAATTATTTTGTGAAAAGTGTGATTTTCTTGCTCAGAGGAAAGAAAGAAAAACTCTTAAAGGGCTAGGTCATACCCCAGGAGAAGTGGTGTCTGGCCTTCAGCACCCCTGCACAGCTGACACTCTCAGAAATTCGTATTTCCAGTTTGTAACTGGTCCCAGTCTAAAGGCTATGGGCTGTTTTGCGGTTTTGTTTCTTGTCTGGGTATTGTGTGGACAGGGAGGTATGTAGCACACACACCCCACCACCCCCCCCAAAAGGTGGTAGTGGTTACACTGAACTGATGAAATATTAACAATACTTTAGTAATTTAAGCTAGCAGTTAAAAACTACCTAGATTATCCTTTCTGGGGAAGGAAGAATGAACTGCCAAAAAACATTAGAGAGAAAGAAGATTCTTTGGTATACTTGAATGAAGTGTCCGTGTAGAGAGACCAGCCTTGACTGAAGAAGTGCTGTCTGATCACAATGCAGACATCTTTGTTGCATGGTTTAATGTACTTCAGCTTGGGATCATCAGCTCAACATACCTTCATATACTGAGCTGCACAGGACATTCATTCTCTTCGGTTCTGTGGCAAGATCATGTCTAAACATTGCTGAATTTTGGTTTCTTCTCTCCAAGATTATTACAGTCCTGTGATGTTGGGCCTGAAAACTGATCAGGAAGTCCTTGGAGAACTTGTGAAAATGAAAGTTCCGGCTGTGGCAGAGCTGATGGAAAGACATGGGAGTCATGTGGACCCTAGTGGTGTCACGCTGGTTTATATGCTTGTTCATTGACATTCTTCCAGTAGAGGTAATTCTCTTATTCTTGTGTATCTCTTATTAAGAAGTTCTCTTAATATACACTCATAATTGTTACTTCATTTGAAAATTACCTACTGGAAATCAAGAAGCTGTAATCTGAAATTCTCTCCTTTCCTGCAGACTGTGCTCCGAATATGGGATTGTTTGTTCTATGAAGGATCAAAGATCATCTTCCGCGTGGCCTTAACGTTAATTAAGCAACATCAAGCTTTTATTTTGGAAGCCACGAATTTCCCTGACATCTGCGATAAATTTAAGCAGATCACCAAAGGAACATTTGTAACAGAGTGTCACAGCTTCATGCAGGTATAATTCTTTGTTATCTTTAGTTGTTACAAATAAAAAACAAAACCGGCTTAGAAATGTCTTAGTCAAGTGATGGATACCGTTAGGAGAAATGTGCCTGTGGGAATTGACAAAAGGATCAAAAATGTTTTGACTTAAAAGAAATTTTTAAAAAGGTTTGAGTTTCTTAAAAAGATTATTCAAATCCATGTATAGAATCCATTCACATTATTGGTTGTTCAGAGGAAAAATTGTTTTGCTCTTTTTACTAGGTAAGGCAGGAAGTCTGATGAGAAAATAACTTCAGTGCATTTTTCAGTGAACTGTGATTTCTGTTCCTGTGCATTTTTCAGATGAATTGTAACAGAGTATTGTAGAATAGACACAAAAGTGAATTTTAAACTTGCCTCAATAAATCTTAATAGTGCCAGAATATAAAGCATTCTGTTGAGAAAAAGGTAGCACCAAATTCTTATTTCCAGACACAACCAGGAAGTTGAGGGCTGAAGTCTCATGACAATCTGCAAGCTAAGAATTATTCTTGTAAATTATTAATAGCTGGGATACCAAATCTGTATTTAACATTAGATTCAGAGTTTAACTCAGAAGATCGAACTGTAAAAGATGGCAGCTGCAAAAAAATAACAGGAGCACATCTGTCATAAATCACATGGCCAACTCCACTACCATTGTTTGCCAGGTGTGCCCAAAACTAGAGCCCAGTAGGTGACTTTTACCTCCAAGAGTTTCATGCTCATGCCAGAGCTCTGTGCAGAGGTCTGTCATAGGAGGATGTCATTCAGTTTCACCGTTGCTCATATAGAAGAAAAATAAGCTTAACTTACTGGTGTTTATGAGTCTCTGAATTAAAGGAACAAAAGACAAATCACAGGTACAACTTTAATTTAGAAGGGAGATGTTTAAGGGGTTTCCCCATTCCATAAAGAGTTTAGAATAAGATATTTTTTATTACATGTTAACTTCCATGAGAATACCAGTGCAGAGGCTGATACAAAGACTTAAAAGTTGGACCAGGTTCATTCCAACTGGCTATTCGATGACTTGTCCTTCAAGGATTGGTCCCATCCCATGTGTTGCCACACCCCAACCCCCCAATTAAATTACATTCTACAGCAGCTGTTTTTAGAAATTCAACTGCTTCTTTTTATTCTTTTTTTTTTTTTAAACCCTGAATAAACCAGTTTATTTCAATTGTGTTGGTTTCTGTACCAAGGGGGCTTTTAATGGAACTAAATAAAGACGTTAGGTAACTTTGAAACACACGCTTTTGGGTTTGGATTTGTTTGCTTAGGTTTGGATTTTTTCTTCAGTAGTACAGATACTAGTACCAGTTGATAAAATGACAGTTCAGTATTTTATGCTTCTCTCTCCTTGAACAAAACCTTAATTTTTAGTTTAGTGCAGTGCAGGCTTCTTTACCAGAATGCTGTTCAGATTGGCTTGTTTATTATCTTGTCTCCATAGCTGCCAGTTACAACTGTAGTAAACTGAGGGGCCCACACATCTGAACTGTAAATTAAAGTGCATAAACTTGGAGCTTGCTTCTCAGTTTTATTCAGTCAGAAGCTTCAGATGAAGCAGTGGAAACAAATGTGTTGTTGAGCAAGAAGTCAAAGCAAAAATAGATAATTACAGCTGTGGGTGGCATTTGAAATGCCTCAAATTCTTACATGTACTCTATTACGCTGAAAGCCTGGCAGAGAAGAAAAGCAAAGGTAATATAGCAAGGGGACTCAGACTTGGGTTTGGTTTGGGTTTTTGTAGTAGGAACATACTAGTTTATATATGTGTGTGTTCCAGAGCTTAAAAAACCTATGCTAGCACCCCATGAGAAACATCTGGTGCTTTGTAGCATTACCTGGAATGGCTTAATACATTGTAAATATGCCTGCCATCCACCAACACAACTGCCTTCTAAAATAATTTTAAGTGGACATTTATAGTCAAAACTAGCTTTTGTATTGTTGCTTTTGCGTAACTTACAGCATTTATTATGAGCTGCAGGTTTACCATGTTGTTACAGCACTGTAGAAGATGATGCTCTGTTACAAAGAGGTCAGAGATCAGTGAGGGTATCAAAGCAGGGATTTCCCACTTCAGAGACTTATGTGAGAATTCCAGCAGATTGTCCAAAGCCAGCATATTAACTGAGAATTTTCTCCTTTTGCCAACAGAAAATTTTTACAGACCCTGGAACCTTGTCCATGGCAACAATCAACAAACTCAGAGAGACTTGCAGAGAGAAGTTACTTTCTCAGGGATAACTCACCTCATTTAACCAGGTGGTCAGATACTACAGCAATTGACACATTCCTCTATTTGCACTGACTAAAGCACACTTTAAGCTTTCCACGGGTTAACTGACACGACCAATTTTTCCTGCCTTTCAAGTAAGTGTTGTTAACACTGTGTACTGTATGTTAGACTTAGTAACCGGAACTGATGGTTCTGTTGTTTGTTGTTGTTTTTAAAGTGTTTTCAGAATAGAATGTGAATAGTGTCAGGATACTCCCTTTTAAAAAAGTCACAGGGCATTTTGTAATGTTAAAACAGGTGTACAAAATCGCATATACTTCCTACTGTGTAACTGTGATGCCACTGTCATTTGTACAAAATAAATTAATTTAATTTGTCAGACCCAGTTTCTTAGTGTGAAGGGGGTAAAATATCTGATCTCACTCCTGGCTGGAATACAAACATCTTTTTCCTTGCAGCTCCCACTTAAGAAATTCAATAAACATGGCAAAGTGCAGGGGAAGACAGCAATGAGGAATGCAACCTTTATCTTCACGAGCAATTACTCTATGCAGTGTGTAACAGCTCTTCAGGTAAAGGCAGCAGGGAGCATATTCAAGTCCAGGCTACGGAAAGCTGCAGAAGCAATTCCTCTATAATCACTCCTAGTACTTTATATGCTTATTCAGGGTTTTCTAGCTCTAGCACAGTAGGTAAAAAGTGGCTCAAATAAAACAAGTGAGTCAAGATTTTACTTAAATCTAGAAACAGCATTTCTCATTTTGTTTTAAAGGATGCTGTACTTCTATGTACTGGTGTACTGAGGTTGCACTACTCATATTTATACTGTGTCCCTAAACATTTTGGGAGAAACAGTAGTACAGACAGCCATGAACAGGCTTTCTCCCTGACAGAGTGAGACATTGGGCCTTAATTCAAGTCTGAATCTCTTACCCCTGCGCAGAAACAACCAATGCAGCAGCCCTGTCCCGGCACTAAGCCACCACCAGGCCTGCTGAAGCCAGAGCCTGTGAATTGCTTTCTTGTCCTTACAGAGCCCTCTCGTGGCCAAATCCTTTCCTTACCGCCACCCGGGAAGGGAGAGAAGACACCTGAAAAGAGACCAGTTGTTCATGGGTTTTATTCTCCCTGTGCAACAAGTACTGCAGAAAGTCTCACCTTTTGACACCACCTTCCTTTTCAGACTCTTCTCCAAGCTATCTTCATGCTTTGTCAAGGAAGGCTTTTTTTTCCCTCCCTGCAGATAGAATTTCTTTCATTCCTCAGCAGGGAAAAAAAAAAAAACACTCCAATTTTTCAGGGGAAGTAGATGAATGCTCTTCTAGACAAGTAAAGGCAGCTACTAACAGTATGATTCCAAGCTATCCTATTCTTTATGGTACCAGACAACTTTTTGCTTGGGTACTGAAATATAAGGACATATGCAGTACCATGCTTACAGTTTGTCAGCAGGTATGAGTAAATATTAGTTTATTCACCACTGGCAAAATCCACACCTTCCAAGTACCTTCAAGGCAGCAGGGAGAGTTCACAGCATACCAGCCTTACTGCTCTGTGTTCAGTTCTCCTTATGAGAAAAGCAGTGTTCTGTGCAATGTTTCAGCATGCCTTAATTCCTGCCCTGCATAAGTAGTACTGTTAACACCAAAACAGTACTGCAGGAGGGAATCAGGGAAGCTTAAACACAGAGGTTCCTTTCCAGCATATTACAATGCACACAGACCTCAGCAGATATGCACTTCCTACTCTGTGGTGAGAACTCAACTTCAAAATAAAACTGTCACTTCCACAGTCCTTATACTGAGTATCTTAGCAGCACTTTCAAAAAGCGATGATGTTTTTCAATAACACATAATTTAATAGATAACTTCTCCAAGTCTTGGGTTACTGATACGCAGAAACTTTACCTGTTTCCAAGCACAAAGTCCAAACCAAAGGGCTGTTCCAAAAATGCATACACAGTTAAGCCTCACTTTTGTGCCACAGAGAAACAACTTAAGCACTTGTTTAACATAACTCCGCACTAAGGATTTGTTTAAAGCTTCCCAAGTAGAGCCAAACCAAAAACTTCAGTATTCAAACACTTAACCACTGGGTTTAAGAGTGACCAGCAATACTAAGATATACAGAAAAAAAGTGTCTTTATTAGCATTGTTACAGGCAATGCATACATAAGAACTGATCCTTAAAGTGTACAACCCCCCAGCCAAGGTTAAAGCAAGAGAATCAGCAGATCGAGATCTATATTGTACACGTGTGCAGTAACAGGATCTCTCTGGACCTACCAACAGAAAATACTGAAACAACTTAAAAAAAAAAAAAAAAAAAAAAGGTAAATAAAAATAACACCCATTTTAAAAAAGTACCAGCTCCTAATGAGCTGGTGTAGCATCAAAAATATCAAACAGGGGAGTTGTCCAATCATAAAGAGTTCCTGTAAGGTTTGAGTATTGCGCCGTTCACACCCTGCATATGCCAGGCATTGCGTTTAAAGCTTAGTAAAAAATACACACCTAAGAGAGAAGGTGGAGTTTAGATTTTAAATTTCAATTTTGTCAGTTGTTACTAAATTGTTTTTAAATGCATCATCAGTATAACATCATCACTGGATGGCAGCAGTACGAAGAACGAACCTTTTCCCTTTGTTAAGAGTTCTGAAAGTGAGTCAGTGTGAATTAGCAACATCCCTATCTGGAATCTTTAGCTGACATGACCTTATGCCAATTTCGCAAAAAAGCACCTTTAAAAAACTTTCAGCTTGTTTCTAAGTGGGTAAATATTTCAACTAGTTAGCAAAATTAAACACCAGAATCTTCAGAAGTTATTTTCTTTGTGCATAGTTAAATGCTGCAAGATGATTTCACATTTAATAAAGCAGACTTTTAAAGAAGAAGCAATTTGCAAGAAAAGGTGTTCCCTTACAATATCAATCTTAGCTCAGGGGAAATGTGTGGGGAAGTTTTCCCAGCCTCTTGCAATTGCTTTTCATCTACACTGGATTTTAGTGCAAGTCATTAAATTGTTTGATATCCAGCATGGCTCCTCTTTCTGCCAATCAAGTAAGCAATCAAGACAATGAGAACAAGACCAGCAAGGGCTGCACCAACTATTATAGGGATCAGCATGTTATTTTCATCCAGTTGACATTCTTCCACTGGAGAGAGAGAGAAAAAGATTGATGTTAAGCACTGGTGCACCAACAGATGGCTACATCCAGAACTTCAGGCTTCTGCTCTCAGCACATAGCTACAACTGGCTCAAGTTCACATCTAAGATTAGCTTGCCAACAACCAAAAGGAAGCTAAGTTCACTGTGATCGTTCAGGATGAAGTCCTTCTCATACCAGTTGCGTGCACAATATAGAGATCTAGAGTAATTCTTGCCTTCTCAAGAGCTATATAGAATATATATACTCTAAGCTATATACAAGCATAGCTGTCACAAATGTATTCATGTGACTCCTCCCACAGCTATTTTGCTTTAACCACAATCACAAAGGACAGTGTTAACTAAAAAGAGTTAGGAACTTCCCAGAACTTGCCCCTTTCATATGACTTTCCGTACACAGTTACGAGGGAAAGTTAACGCTTTTCCTTAGCTCTTCTCTGGACCATAAGGAAGAAGTCCTAGTTATTTCAAAGCTTTTTATTACATACTTCTCATGCTAGCCTCAACTCACAACATCTTACCATCCCACCACCCCAACCATCTATAGTAGGGCACGCAGAGACTAAGCGTAACACCCACAAGCTGACATTTGACTACAGAATAGTATGCTTATATTAAAGTGTACTCCACAAATCTTAGGTTCCCTGCCCCAAAATGTAAACCTCTTACCTGCCCCAAATTTGTCTCCATCAATCTTGAACACCTGGATCTGAACATTAAATACGTTCACCAGGGCTTTGTCCGTGACCTGGAGATTCTCCTCTGCACTACACTTGTAGGAGTTCCCTACTGTAGCTCTCAGCTCACTCATGCTATTGTTTGATGCTTCAAATCTTGGGACTGCATAAGAGAAAGTCTCATTACAGAAACCTGAAGAGCAGAAGCTGTAAGCTTGTAGACTTAAAATTTGATACATTCATCCCCGATATTTCTAACATGTTACTTAATGCAAGCAACCCTTAATATTTATAGAATTAGCCACTGAAAGTAAACTTCTTAAAAGTCCCTACCTTTTGCTTCAGAAGGCAGAGTCGTGCTCACATTCACACCTTGCAGGAAGAATTTTTCAGCAGTTGCATTCTTTAAGAAAAACCAAAACAAGCCAGTAGTCATCATTTAAGCTAATGATGTACAACATAAGCTGTTAACATTCAGGTTCAATTCTGCATGCATTTTGAGAAAGGTTTTCAGAAGATAGTTCACAATTGGGATTAACATCCAGAAGAAGAGCTTCATTGTACTTGAGGAACTATTCCTTTGGGGGAAATAGGCAGAGCAAAGGGGACCATCACCCCTGAGGCTGCTTACTTGACTCCGACACCAGTGGCATAGTCCTGCCCATGCCTTAATCAGGTTAGTGCAGTGATCCACCTGTGCTACAGATGCAGCTCTGAAGCAGGTCAGTACACCACAGAGATGTGGAGACTCATTTAATAGTAACAGGTCAAGGTGATTGCAATTTGATCAATCCCGCAAGTATTAAAAGGCACGTGAAGCTCTGACAAACATGGTGCATTCAAGCCTCAAGGGCATGCAGTACTAATATAGCACTGGGGCAGGGCTGTGGGAAACTGGACTCCCAACCACCATAGGAGACCATAAGACAGGCACACGTGGCCCTTGGGCTGTGCATAGAATAATAATGTGAACTTAAATCCAGCTCCAGGCTTGTACGATTGAGATGCCTACTCCCAGGTTGGACAAGAAGCTTTAGAGTAGCAAATACAACCTTAAATTCCCATTCCAAACAAAATACGTATGTGTATACATATGTATGTGTGCATACATACAGATACATATTCTTTCCTCACAACAGTGACCAAGTATGAAACCCTCTAAATCCTAGTATTAAAAGCAAAGGAAGTATTTACTTCCCTTCCTTTAGTTGCATCTTTCTTCTCTCCTACTTGCCTCAGTCAGTTTTCCCATGTGAAAAGTCCTGCAGACCCTACAGCTTGTTTTGAGACGCTTACCAATGCAAAGTGGAAGATAACCCTTGTTTTCTCAAAAGTCAGATTCAAGACAGCAGATGTGTTGTTGCATCTCCCAGAAGCAGTTGTATTATGTGGTATAAAATTCAGCACATCCAAACCCATCTAGGAGAGAAGAGGACCAGTTATGACATTCAAGAGACTAACACATCACCATATGTTAGCTGACTTCTGGCTTGCTTATGCTTACATGCACACTCTACACATTACAGATGACTGGCCAGATACACTAGCCCATAAATTGCACGGGTAAGTTGCACTTGCATTATCACGCTATCACAGAGAGCACAGGGCATGTTTGCATGCCTAACAAAGCTTTCTGCAGCCAATAATGTGCTGCTTTCTCCACGCTAAACTTCCTTGGTCCTAGCAGCATAAGTAAACACATCACTAACCACTACACAGGGAGCAAGAAGCTATAAAATACTACTTGGACATAATGAAGGGAACCATGTGTAAGCACAGTCATCTTGCTAGTCACTTCAGTTCAAAATGCTTTAGTTTTGTCCAAGGGACATGATTTTATACTGTCCTGTATCTGCAGAAGGCTGTGAGTTAAATACACTTCCCAATCAGTCAACTGGAAACCTTTCAGAAGCTTTTTGTTGATCCTTATCTGACTTTGAAAAACCTGTTTGCCAGCTCCTTACTGTTCATTACACTAAAATCAGTTGTTCCAGCAGAGCTAGAATGCCACGCAATACAAGGCTAAGGGATTTCGTGCAATTAAAGTGGCTAAAACACAGTTGCCATCATAACCAGCTAGTGTACAACCACACACCAGCTATCAGTGCTCCTGGTCTTACCTCTCAGTCATCAGCATCATCAAGAATGCAATGGATTCCTTTGCATCACCATATACAGCACTAAGCAGCTAAATGCTATACAGACACCACCTCCCCCCACCGGGTCCTTCATCACTGAGATCCAGGTTCAATTATGGTTGCTTTTGTATAGTTTATTTGCCCACACTTGTCCTCGTTACATCAGATTAATCCATGGGATAGGAAAAACCAGCTTGTGATCAAAGGTCGCTCACAACAAAGCTTTACTGAACATCAAGGTTTGCTGACCCCTGGTCATTGTTTCCTATTGAGGACCTTCAGCAGTCCCTTTGTCTGAGCAGTCCTCACTGTTCTGCCTTCCCAGCTAGTGTATACCAGGTTTGTCTGTGAGGTTGGCAAGCTGGGCTTTGCATCAACAACGGAGGGAAAGAACAAGTACCAGGCTGGACCTTACATAAGCCATAAGGAATGTTTGCTGTCAAAATCAGCCCTTCAGTAGCTCATAAGCATTAATGTCAAACCCAACCCTCCTTGGTGCTAGCTGGAAGTTAACCTGTCACAAGCCTGTCCAGTTTTATAGCAGTAATAACCTTCTGTTCTAATAGTCACTCACTGTTTTCATTCAGGTGTCTCAGGCCAAATTCTTGGTTTGTTTTTTTTTTTTTCAGTTTAAAAAGCCTTGTTTAGATGGCATCTTTGATAATAGGATTCCCCCTACTCATACCTTGATAATTTTTGACTGCTTCTGTGGAACAGCCATGTACATGTACTGGATCTAAGAGACAAGTCTAACACTCTTACTGGAAAAAAGAATCACCACTTTCAGTAGAAGAGAACCTTTTGAATTGTCACTAGGCTAGTCAAAGTTAAGCAATAGAAATGGAGTACTATCATGGATGAACACTACAAAGAACTGTGATTTTAAAAGAGAAAAGTTAGCCTAAAACAATTCACCAAGTCTTCAAATCTGAAGGCTTTGAAGAAAGGAAAAAAAAAAAAAATAGATACCTTTTCATCTTTTTTTAGATAGGTGATATTAAGCTGTAACCCCATGTAGGCAAGTACACAGGTTCCATTTGGACCAGTCACATTGTATTTACCAACTGCAGGATTGGAGGGTGATACAGTTGGCACTGGGCTAGTTGTTGTTGGAACCTGGCTAGTAGTCTGTTTAGGAGTTGTAGGCACTACAGCGGTAGTAGAGACCATATCTTCAGCACATTCTGTCTCTGGAGAGAAAGGAAAACAGTCATTACAAAAAACAACAAAAAAAAAAATGAAGCTGTGGGATGCTCTACCTCTTTAATCCTCAAGGGAAAGGAGGACACAATTTCAAGCAGCTTATTCTAATACAAGATAATAAAAGCTGAAAAATGCAATCGTAAAGCATTATTTGAACTCTCGTTACAAAGTCTGAGACATTTTTAAAGCCTGACATGTGAAAGTGACACCTCTGCTGTTATTTACAGAAGTTCACAGTGATTGCATCTGCTTTCACTCATGTCTGTCATTTCACTTTGCCATCAAGTCAAGATAAATAACATACTGTTATGCTGACAGGGCCAGTGTTCCTGCTGTATGTTCACAGCAAGGCTAGAACAACTACCCCTCAGACACTCTAGGCACTTGCATGCTAGAAGCAGAACAGTTCTCCTGCCCACTGTTCAAGGTGGTCTCCCAGGAGATATGTTGTCCTCCTTCTCCTCTCTCCCTCAGTTACATTATCAGATTGTGAGGACCTCATGTCATTATTTTGGCAATATCCACTGTAACATTAAAATGCTACTGGACCTGACACTGCTTCTGATAGCAAATGTTCTACTATATTCTTTCAAGTTAATCCCCCCTTTTGTCCGGCATTAGCAGCTACACACCAGGGGGGTAACAAGGCTGAGTATGGATGTGCAAGACAGCCCTCTCTTTTCATCCAGTTCAGCAGCAACTTCCAAGGCAAAAGAAGACAGAAGGAGCAGTGACTCAGATTTATTTGCCAGAGTACTCAGAAACACCTGGCAGCAAGATCTTAACTTGATCTGGGAACCAGCGAGGCTCCTGCATTGAACATCTAAGCCAAAACCAAAGGTCAGAGCAATGACATTACTATAGTAGAGGCTTCCACGTTCTAAATGAAAATCATCTCCCCATGTCAGGGATAACGACTTGCAACTTTGTAAGGATAACGAACTGCAGCAGCAGTCAATTCTGATTCAAAAGGCCTCCTTCTAAAAATTAATCCCTGTAGATACCAGGTATCTAAGAAACAGCCTCTACACTTAAACATCAACTGAACTTTCAATTACAGCTCAGAATAAGGGACTCTAATCACACCTAAAGTCACACAGCCTCCAACACAGCACACTTTCCTATTTCTACTCCATTTACGGAAAGTCAGAGCAGAGGGAAGGTGGATGAATGGATGAGTGACCTTATCTTCTGTAGACTGATACTGGTCAGGTCCCAAAATGTGACCATTTCTTAACAAATAAACCCAACAGCAGCATTACTTTGTATCTCAATGGAGAATTTCCCCTCCATCTGCAAGATCTCAACATGTACAGCCTCTTACTCAAGCCGGCAGAGATGGAAGCAACCAAACCAATTCAAGTGGAAGTTTGCCCCGGGTGGAGTCTTGACGCAGTATTTTTATTGAACCAATTTACAGAACAGCTCATAGTAACTCTTCAAGACAAATCTGAAGATGAGACAAATTCTTATGTCTTTCTCTGACAGTTACAGGAAAGCAGCTGACAAAACTACCAAAACACATAAAATGAAAGCCTCCTTTTCTTCAGAGCTGCAGATAATCATTACCATAACCTCAGCCACTAACTTCTAGGTACGCTGAGAGAAGTTACAGCTTCTAGTGATGCAGATACACCAAATACTGACTCTTAATCTCTTCCTTTCTGCCCAAATCACCAGCAGAAATAGCCTATAATGAAAGAGTTGCTGGGGTTGGGGAGAGGGGAGGTGAAGGAGAATCCCAGATCCAAAGTTTATCAATAACCAGCTACCACAAGGACAGGCAAAGCCTCAAGCCCACAAGAATGGAAAGAATGAACAGATCTCAAAAAACAATGTGATTTCAGGGTCAATAAGATTTAAAAATGCAAAAAGATAAAAGTGAGAATTCTTCAACTATCTGAATAAGAATTAAAACAACTCCAACAATCCACAAGAATGAGTTCACTGTGCAGCTCAAATGAAAAGAAATATCTGGGTGCAGACCCAAGACAGTAATAAAAACTTAGGAATGACAAAGAAAAAACTGCATGGCACTATGGGTAACAGGAATGTGGAAACAAACAAACCAACCAACCCAAAGCAAATAGCTTGACTAGTGACTACCCCAGGACTACACAAAACGTTTTTTTCTGAGGATCAATAGTTTCATGAAGATAGTGATACCTCAGGATGGAGAAAACCAAATACTGAGAAGGGATCATGGCAAATTAAAGCATTTATATTAATCTAAAACAGAAGTACAGAAATAGAAAATAAAGCAAAATGCTGACAAACTTGTGTTGCATAAAAAGCACCCTTCAAAAATAATGCAATATTGATTTTTTTGACCAAAGGACTATGCAAGAACATAACAGGCTAGCTTAAAAGGAAAAGTATTACACAGTAGGGAGATTTTACTGAAGTTTTGTAGATATGTAAACCAGCTTTTCTCAGTATCATGGCTTACGTTCAAGCCTGATAACTGATCACTTATGTTTATCTGGTGTGATAACTGGATCAAGGTATCAATTCAAAAATGAGCAGTTCTGAAGACTGGAGTAACAAATCAGATTTTTCTTAATTTTTTTAATGAAAAATGTAGGTCCACATCTTTGCTGCAAACCAGCTCACTGAATGGAAAAGATTTGATCAAGGGAGGATACACATTGAAATCTGAGCCAGTCATGTGAGGGCAGCCATGAAATAAATCAATGCCATTATTATCATGGATCAGGCAAGGTATTTTTCAGAGATATGGGATATACTTCTGTTCAATGTATGGATGCATTGAACAGAAGGCACATGTTCAATGCATCCACCCCAAGTGAGCACTGGCTACCCTAGTTTTTAAGACTCATTGCAGTTTAACAGGTACATAAGTTGGATTAGCAGCATAAGAAAAGTTCTACACTTTCCACAGAAGATACAGGCTTTCTACTTGCCCCAAAAGCAAAACAAAGGCTTGTCACTCCTTAAGACAACAGCATGGGTGATCAGTTTATATGGGTCTTCAGGTTTGAAGAGTGTTGCCACAAAAACAAAGGACTTGCACATTCCATGAAGTAGCTTGTCTTCTAATCATTATAGCAGTGAAATTACAAAATGCTTTTCAATACAAGCAATCAGGACAAAGTCGCTTTGTGATCAAGTCAGAGAAACAACAACACTGTTGCAGCTTACATAAAGCCTCCTGTAGGAAGGCACAGAGATCTGTTCCCTATAAACCAGTTCTCTATTGTCTGCCTTTATATCACTCATTTTCCCCAGAGCACACAGTAAGTAGTTCAAATCACTCTGATAGAGACATAATACTTGGAAGTTATCAGATACTTCTTAAACAAGGATTTTGGCCATATGCCCAGCTGACCTACTGCAGCACATGCTTACACCCATAAATACTCATGAACAGGAGGAATGTTCCACAATACCTGTATAAACCCATGGGAACACAGTGCACTATCTTCCAGTCATGGATGCTGACAACCCTACAGATAAAATCTGAAGCAGGTTCCCTCATTTCAAGAGATGCTGCTATGAGAGCTTCAGATCCAGTTTGTACCTGCCTAAATATGATGAGTCAGGACTTAGAAATAATCTATTACTGGAAATATTAGCTCATCAAGTACATTTTCTGCTATAAGATACCTACTGTTTATACTGAAAGTGCCATTTGTGAGATAGGCTTCCAAAGTAACATTGCTAAAAGTAATGTTCACATTCTTCATATTGACTTGCTTGGAGCTCATGCATCTGTATTTTGTGCCCATATATGCCTGAATAATATTTTTATGTGATACTCTCTTCACTCCTATAAAAAGATTACATTGCATTAGTATGTAAAAGTATTTATAGAAACAAGTCAGTATTACATCTGGAAGGGTTACGCAATAAGAACAGGAAGTTTTCAATTTACCTGCAGTTGAGTTATGGAATAAAGTTGCATCTGAGAGATTGTAGTGGAAAACTAGCTCTTCAACTTGGTACTTGTCTGCATGTTCTGAGAAGTTCAGACTTAATGAATGTCCTGCTCCAAAGTCCAACACCAGTAGCGGATGAGATGTGTTACCTTTACCACATGAGCTCTGTGAGCCTACTGTAGCATTTTGTGGAAGAAAAAAGTGTGTGAACTGTGGAGTAGAAAACAACACACATGTAAATGAACTTTTCCTTACTGCTTTTTAAATATCCTATGAAACTGTTACAAAACATAGAGCTGACGTTCATATGTGCTATATCTACTTCTATGCCAGTATATAGCAAATAGCATGTTACTGGCACTCAGGTTTCCAAAAATATTACCCTCTGAAACTTGAGGACAAAACAGTAATACAGCACTTTTTAGACTTCCCTCCCAGCCCTCACTAAGCTAGCACTATAAATTTGCATGTACTTCTGTACAAGGTGAATCAGACCTGGCAAACTTCAGA